>NQII01000149.1:1155129-1284069 GCA_002778355.1 Clitarchus hookeri | reverse complement strand
TCCCGGGCAATTCAGGAGGTCGCACTGTGTATGCGGCTCCTGACAATCAAGGCACTGGTACTCTGTTCCTTGTGTTGGCCGGAAAACATCCGGCCAGCCGATACATTGATTGCATTGCCGTCGCGGGCAATTGCGGCACTGTACTATCTATAGTCCCGTGACTTGGCATCGCGGGGCTCTGCACTGCTCCCTCGTTTGCCCCCTGCTTTTGATATGCGTTTGTATGTTAATTGGGGATGACTTTGTCCATATCTCGTCCCCTTCTTCCTGGGTCTGTGCACTCCCCCTTTCTTCTAAACTCCGCGCACGTCTGCGGCTTGCCATTTTCGCCTGGGTTCCTACCTCGCTCCCTTTTTCGGTTATACTGTCGGTAACTGGGCACCACGAGGGATAATTGTATTTTTNGGTTCCTACCTCGCTCCCTTTTTCGGTTATACTGTCGGTAACTGGGCACCACGAGGGATAATTGTATTTTTATTTTATTTTATGACACCCTCGAAGTCGTAAATGTGCTAGCTGCTTGGTCGGGGCACAGTCCCTTTTATCCTGGGTAATTTAGCTTGTCCTTGCTTCCATCTATACAGACTTCAGCGGGCCCCACAGTTGGGCGCCAAAAATTGATATCGGTCGTCCGCCGGCGAGCTTCGCCAGAGTGTGTGTTCTGACGAATAAAATATAGGGACGCAGAATGCGTCAAACATTAAACATCCATTTTCTCAGAAATTGTGGGGTGTAGTGTAATAGTACAACACATTNGGACGCAGAATGCGTCAAACATTAAACATCCATTTTCTCAGAAATTGTGGGGTGTAGTGTAATAGTACAACACATTAATTTTTTAATAAATTAACCATACTGCTTACGTCACCAGATTAATCCCCACATTCTGGAGGGTCACATTATTTTAATGCACAAAAAGTGTGCAAACCCTAATTTTTCTCATGGAATGGTTTGAAAANCATTCTGGAGGGTCACATTATTTTAATGCACAAAAAGTGTGCAAACCCTAATTTTTCTCATGGAATGGTTTGAAAATGGCAAACCTATCTTGGATTGCACATCTTTGTTTCATAAAACATCATACTGGAACTCTGAGATTAACATCAGATACTGCATGTTTTATTTGTAATAAACATGGATTTTACCTCCACTTTTAAGGGCGTGTACACTCTTAAGGAAAGGCATTAGGCTATATGTCGTGTGCGTGTATGTGTGTGTACAGTCAACTCCCAATTTTTTGGGGAAATAACTGGCTAAGGGTTCACGGATAACTGATTTCATGGTTAAAGCTATTGGGNGTCAACTCCCAATTTTTTGGGGAAATAACTGGCTAAGGGTTCACGGATAACTGATTTCATGGTTAAAGCTATTGGGTGGCAGGGGGGAAATGTTTACTCTAGACCTACATACTGGACACATAGGTTATGTAAGCAAATAATATAGTCATAAAAGAATTCAATTTTTTGATGACAGCCAGTGTGTGGCAACATCATAAATAATATTAACATCATCACATACACAAAATTCTGTATCAGCTGATANATCACATACACAAAATTCTGTATCAGCTGATGCATGAACAATTGTAATAAACTTTCACGTTGGCTATTTTGACAGCCTAGATGAGCACATCAGACATTGGAGAAATATGTGGGCAGGATGATCATAGACAAAAGTCAATGTATTTTATTTTATATCATTACAAAACAGCTGTTATTAGTGTAACAAATTAAACCTCGTTCTGGAATAATGTGTAGGTGTTTAAACAAAATGGAACACCATATGCGATAGTTTAGCTTCGTATATGTCTTCATCATAGGCCGTAGCTAGCGCTTGCTGCTAACGTCGCCACATGCATGCTTCATATTAAATGAAGGGGCCGGACATCATTTGCAGAGTATTTTTCAAATATTTCTACATTAATTTGACGAAATATATTTCAAATCCANGTCAACTCCCAATTTTTTGGGGAAATAACTGGCTAAGGGTTCACGGATAACTGATTTCATGGTTAAAGCTATTGGGAGGCAGGGGGGAAATGTTTACTCTAGACCTACATACTGGACACATAGGTTATGTAAACAAATAATATAGTCATAAAAGAATTCAATTTTTTGATGACAGCCAGTGTGTGGCAACATCATAAATAATATTAACATCATCACATACACAAAATTCTGTATCAGCTGATGCATGAACAATTGTAATAAACTTTCACGTTGGCTATTTTGACAGCCTAGATGAGCACATCAGACATTGGAGAAATATGTGGGCAGGATGATCATAGACAAAAGTCAATGTATTTTATTTTATATCATTACAAAACAGCTGTTATTAGTGTAACAAATTAAACCTCGTTCTGGAATAATGTGTAGGTGTTTAAACAAAATGGAACACCATATGCGATAGTTTAGCTTCGTATATGTCTTCATTATAGGCCGTAGCTAGCGCTTGCTGCTAACGTCGCCACATGCATGCTTCATATTAAATAAAGGGGCCGGACATCATTTGCAGAGTATTTTTCAAATATTTCTACATTAATTTGACGAAATATATTTCAAATCCAAGTTGTTTTGAGCTCACACGAGATGAAAAATTCGCTATTAAAAGAAGGTGCTACATACACTTATACGACACAGCAGCAAAATAGGTGACCGTGCTGCCTCTGCCAGCCAGTGCGCGTGGCTCACTTTGAAAACCACGCCCCCAAGAAATGACACGTTTTTCATGTGTAAAGTGCAAGTATGCGAACCAATTGACAGAGTTTTAAATTTTCTGGGAGCTCTATAAATATTTTAATGTAACATATTTCCGTGTGAAGTGATTCTGCTTGCTCACGTTTTTTTTTTGTGTTGACTCCTTTCCCACTTCAGCAACAAAGCAAAAATAAATGTTATTTGTTTATTAAAATCACGTGTGACGTATTGTTTGCGTAGGAGTCATTCTTGCTGCAAATAATATTTATGTTAATGTGACATTTGGTTATCCAGTCATGCTCGGTGCCACAGTTAATTTATAAATAGTCTCTGCATGTACAAACCACTGTAAACTACCAGATCTTGCCTTGTTGATTAGCAGATGCTAGTTTTAATTGTGAAATACTTTATTATTATGAATTAAAATGTGCTATCTGACAATTTCCCTGAATTCCTAATACTTCCAAGTTTCACACATATTCACCGTTAAAAACGTGTGTAAATATAGAACCTGAACACTTTTAATATTAAAATAAATCAGTACCACATCACTCGACTGCAGCCAGGAAATTAAAGGTGTGCACATGAGTCATTAAAAGCAGTGGTATGTGACTAGAGGCAGCTGTTCAATATTTGACTTTGAACTGGCTGCTCCATGGCTAAACCGCAACCCGATTAAGCCGGCTCCGTTAAACTGGGAGTTCACTATATACAGTAAACTCCTGATTAACAGTGTTAATCAGGACTAGAGAAGACACGAATAAGCAAATTTGTATTAAAAAACAAGGATAATTGAATTTAGATATTTTTACTATTAATGGAACAGTGGCTCAGAATAAAGTGATAAAACACAGTACCTAATATACAATTCAAAGCAAACAGAAATCACGCATTTAAAGTACTGTATTGTACTGTATGTACTACAGTACACGATACTTTAAATTATATTTATGTTGCACCGAGTATAGTGTAATTCATGGCGCATCAAGTATTTACACCTTATAGCCTGCACTAGCGCCAGGCGGGCAGCACGGAGCAATAAGCGGTGTGTAGTGTGTGGGTGTTGCTTCCTCAACGTTCACACAGACCCGTCCTTGAGATGGCAGAGTGAGTTGAAAGCTTAGAATGCAATGCAGGTAATGACAATAACAAGACTTTAAATGAGGCAACCTGGCATTTAAACAATACAGTACACTCCCCATTAAAAAAATAACCCTTACAATACAAATGCAAAACCTAATTTAACTTTTGCTAAAACAAGGATGAAACATTAAAAAAAAGGTCTAAATTCATTCATTTCAAAGTTTGCGACAACCATAATGAATTGTACAAAAATGTAAGCACTCACCTTTATCACTAAGTGTAGGCTACTTATTTAAATTTTACTGACTTACNAGAAATCACGCATTTAAAGTACTGTATTGTACTGTATGTACTACAGTACACGATACTTTAAATGATATTTATGTTGCACCGAGTATAGTGTAATTCATGGCGCATCAAGTATTTACAGCTTATAGCCTGCACTAGCGCCAGGCGGGCAGCACGGAGCAATAAGCGGTGTGTAGTGTGTGGGTGTTGCTTCCTCAACGTTCACACAGACCCGTCCTTGAGATGGCAGAGTGAGTTGAAAGCTTAGAATGCAATGCAGGTAATGACAATAACAAGACTTTAAATGAGGCAACCTGGCATTTAAACAATACAGTACACTCCCCATTAAAAAAATAACCCTTACAATACAAATGCAAAACCTAATTTAACTTTTGCTAAAACAAGGATGAAACATTAAAAAAAAGGTCTAAATTCATTCATTTCAAAGTTTGCGACAACCATAATGAATTGTACAAAAATGTAAGCACTCACCTTTATCACTAAGTGTAGGCTACTTATTTAAATTTTACTGACTTACACATACATTCATGTGTGCACATGTGCATTCATGTGCGCACATGTGCATACATGCACAAATGCGCACACGGGCACACATACAAAAGTTTAAAAATGCTGAACTGTAAAGTTTGTTGTAAACATTTAAACACTTGATGTGAAAAGATGTAAAAAAAGTTAAACAGTGTCTTTCTTGAAAAAGTCTTCAATTTTTTGTTTGTGTTCACCGGAATTAATGTTTTTGTTTATAACACCCCATGCTGTAATTTTTTTATAATTTCTAACTTCTCCGCGATAGTTAAAACTTTCCTTTTACCCTTTGTTGACATATTACGAAAACGAAACTACAAACAGTGAACAACAACCGTACCCGAGTGATCGATAAACTTTCAAGAAGTGGTGTTGGNTTTTGTAAACATTTAAACACTTGATGTGAAAAGATGTAAAAAAAGTTAAACAGTGTCTTTCTTGAAAAAGTCTTCAATTTTTTGTTTGTGTTCACCGGAATTAATGTTTTTGTTTATAACACCCCATGCTCTAATTTTTTTATAATTTCTAACTTCTCCGCGATAGTTAAAACTTTCCTTTTACTCTTTGTTGACATGTTACGAAAACGAAACTACAAACAGTGAACAACAACCGTACCCGAGTGATCGATAAACTTTCAAGAAGTGGTGTTGGGGTGGTAACTGAGATGAGTGTGGTCATATATGCACTTCAACGGGTAGAAATGGATGACTCACGCAGGTCTGTGTGACAGGCTGACAGTTTAAAGAGATAAACATAAGCTCACGTGGCACAGCGATAGACATACATGGTACTGCTGCTGTTAAACCGTTGTTGTCAAACGACACACATTGCAGCATCGCCTTACCGCAGAAGTGACAGTAGACTTCGAAAAAAGAAAAAAGTCAAAAAGCCGCACGGATAAGCCGAAAACTGGTTAAGCAAAGCATGAATAAACAGGAGTATACTGTGTGTGTATATATATATGTGTGTGTGTATATATATATAATTTTTTTTTGATAAGGAATCACCTGCTGGAGTTTGTTGGTGATTTTTAGTATCATGTTATAGATATACAAAAAATAAGTAGTACTAGATTTAAAAGGCCACTAATTGGTACCATAAAGAATATAGTGAAGAATGGTCTTGTTTGATTTATATGGATGTGTCACCTAATTTTATTCACTGCAAGATGTGCAACTGCAATTTCAGCATTGTGTACAGTGGATGTGATAATTACCACAAACACACACTGTCACAGGAACATGAACAAAATAAAAAACTTTGTTTGCAGACAAATTCACTGAAATTGTAATTTCCAGAATATTTTGACACTAAATCATAAATGCCAAAATGCAGTTTACGTCTGTAATTTTAGTACACAATTTACCTATTGCTATAGCAGATCATGCAGTTTACTTGCTTCAGGTTATTGTTTCTGATTTTGAGACNTTACGAAAACGAAACTACAAACAGTGAACAACAACCGTACCCGAGTGATCGATAAACTTTCAAGAAGTGGTGTTGGGGTGGTAACTGAGATGAGTGTGGTCATATATGCACTTCAACGGGTAGAAATGGATGACTCACGCAGGTCTGTGTGACAGGCTGACAGTTTAAAGAGATAAACATAAGCTCACGTGGCACAGCGATAGACATACATGGTACTGCTGCTGTTAAACCATTGTTGTCAAACGACACACATTGCAGCATCGCCTTACCGCAGAAGTGACAGTAGACTTCGAAAAAAGAAAAAAGTCAAAAAGCCGCACGGATAAGCCGAAAACTGGTTAAGCAAAGCATGAATAAACAGGAGTATACTGTGTGTGTATATATATATGTGTGTGTGTATATATATATAATTTTTTTTTGATAAGGAATCACCTGCTGGAGTTTGTTGGTGATTTTTAGTATCATGTTATAGATATACAAAAAANAATTTTTTTTTGATAAGGAATCACCTGCTGGAGTTTGTTGGTGATTTTTAGTATCATGTTATAGATATACAAAAAAGAAGTAGTACTAGATTTAAAAGGCCACTAATTGGTACCATAAAGAATATAGTGAAGAATGGTCTTGTTTGATTTATATGGATGTGTCACCTAATTTTATTCACTGCAAGATGTGCAACTGCAATTTCAGCATTGTGTACAGTGGATGTGATAATTACCACAAACACACACTGTTACAGGAACATGAACAAAATAAAAAACTTTGTTTGCAGACAAATTCACTGAAATTGTAATTTCCAGAATATTTTGACACTAAATCATAAATGCCAAAATGCAGTTTACGTCTGTAATTGTAGTACACAATTTACCTATTGCTATAGCAGATCATGCAGTTTACTTGCTTCAGGTTATTGTTTCTGATTTTGAGANGTAGTACACAATTTACCTATTGCTATAGCAGATCATGCAGTTTACTTGCTTCAGGTTATTGTTTCTGATTTTGAGACTGCAAAACAATACAACTGCACGCAAACAGCAATGCAGAAGTAGGGTAGGTTGTCAATCTTTTCAAGAAACCTTTTTAAGAGCTTTACGTGATGAAAAAAATATAATGTGTCGTCGTAGCAAGGACTTTGGTATCATCAAACTTGGACAGTTTGCGAGTAAGGATGATTAATTTATGTGACAGTACTATCCCTCTTGAGTAGGGGGCCTTAATAGTGGTTTGCAATCAGGTCTCACAAGTACTTCAAAATGTTCTTGAAGGTTTGAGGTTTGATGCCACAAAATAGCAAATATCCTCTATCAGATGCTCTGGGGAAACTGCTGTCAAGAACAAGAGAAAACCTCAACTGGCGACAAGTGAAGATTGTCTCAGAATTACTACAGAAAAATAGGGTTGTTTTCTCCTGTGAGCTAAATGACATTGGTAGAACTAATGTTGCATGCAATCACATTGACACTGGAGATGCCAGGCCCATAAAGTAGACACCAAGGCATTTACCACTAGCTTCACATGAGGTGGTTGATGGGATTCTGAAAGAAATGAAGCAGTTAGTTGTGATGAAACCATCAGTCTCTCCATGGTATTCATTCATTGTGCTTGTTAGAAAAAAAGATGACTCTATGAAAGACGGGTCTATGAGATTTTGTGATGATATTGCCAACTTAATAATGAGACTAAGAAAGAGTCTTATCCACTCTCAAGCATAGATGACGCACTGAACAGCCTGGCATGTTCACAGTAGTTTTCTACTTTGGTAATGAAGAGCTAGTACTGGCAATGCGAGGTGGCCCCAGAAACAAAAAAAAGGCTGCATTTTATGTCAAAGTGAAAGGAACAGAGCAATTCAAGGTTATATCCTTTGGGCTACGCAATGCCCCTGTCACTTTTGAATAACTGATGGAAGGACAGGGTGCCCTTAGACATTTTGCAGGTGTACCTAGATGACATATTCACAGGAAGAACATTCAAAGAGCCTCTGACATACCTAGACTAGGTGTTTCAGAAAGTAGCTGCAGCCAACCTGAAATTAGTTCCTAAGAAATGCCACCTTTTCCAAAAGAAAATTAATTTCTTGGGCCATGCTATGTTTGTAGGCCCATGGGATTGAAACAGACAGTGAGAATATCACAGCAATAAGAGATTGGCCTCCACATACTAATAAATCAGAAGTGCAAAGTTTACTGGGATTATGTGCCTACTACTGTTAATTTGGGTCCGGGTTCGCCACAATCGCCAATCCTCTGCATGAACTGGCTGAGGCCAAAATAAAATTTTATTGGACCCCTGAAAGCAAATTTGTTTTTAATAGACTAAAAATTCTGATATCTCCCACAGTGCTAGGCTTCCTGAGTAGAGAGGATGAATTTGTTCTGGATACTGATGCCACTTGCCAGTTTATTCTTTTCGTTGGTGAATGAAGAAATGAGAACATAACACATGAACAATTTTAATATTTTCCTGTTAACAGGCAGAATGCAAATATTAAACAACATTGGTTAACAGGTAGATCTCATTGTTATGTAACAGTTGGGGATTGAACCCGGTTCANAATGCAAATATTAAACAACATTGGTTAACAGGTAGATCTCATTGTTATGTAACAGTTGGGGATTGAACCCGGTTCACCTTGGTGGGAGGCAACCGTTCTAACCACTCAGCCACCATGGCTCCTAAGGATGAATGAGGTTGACTGCCAGTCAGGAGGATCAACAGATCATGCTCCAGGTGCAAAGGGATCCCATAGTGACCGGGTCCACGATACTGGCAAGTGTTGGGGCTCCTGTGTGCCCACGTACCATTTTCCAACACCTTGCAGAGAGGTCAATCTATGATCCGAATGCCAAGTACATGTACTGCCATTACCTTGCATCATTGGCAGCTCTGTTTGCAGTACTGCCAGGCCAGAGCAGTGTGTAATGCCACAGAATGGTGATGTGGAATGCCACAGAATGGTGATGTGTTTAGTGATGAGTGCCGCTTCATTATAGAAATTAATGATCATTGCACCTGGATGTGGAGGGCCCCTACAGAACGCCACAAGCCTAATTTTACTATTGAGCGGCACACTTCCCTCACAGTAGGCATTATGGCCTGGGGAGCCATNAATGCAAATATTAAACAACATTGGTTAACAGGTAGATCTCATTGTTATGTAACAGTTGGGGATTGAACCCGGTTCATCTTGGTGGGAGGCAACCGTTCTAACCACTCAGCCACCATGGCTCCTAAGGATGAATGAGGTTGACTGCCAGTCAGGAGGATCAACAGATCATGCTCCAGGTGCAAAGGGATCCCATAGTGACCGAGTCCATGATACTGGCAAGTGTTGGGGCTCCTGTGTGCCCACGTACCATTTTCCAACACCTTGCAGAGAGGTCAATCTATGATCCGAATGCCAAATACATGTGCTGCCATTACCTTGCATCATTGGCAGCTCTGTTTGCAGTGCTGCCAGGCCAGAGCAGTGTGGAATGCCACAGAATGGTGATGTGGAATGCCACAGAATGGTGATGTGTTTAGTGATGAGTGCCGTTTCATTATAGAAATTAATGATCATTGCACCTGGATGTGGAGGGCCCCTAGAGAACGCCACAAGCCTAATTTTACTATTGAGCGGCACACTTCCCTCACAGTAGGCATTATGGCCTGGGGAGCCATNGAGAACGCCACAAGCCTAATTTTACTATTGAGCGGCACACTTCCCTCACAGTAGGCATTATGGCCTGGGGAGCCATAGCCTTCGATAACTGGTCTGCTCTTCTCATGTTAAGTGGAACACTGACGGCCTACCGGTACATGGATGGGATCCTATTCCCCCATCTGCCCCCATTTCTGGCCGGGATCCCAGGTGCGATATTCCAGCAGGATAATACCTGACCACATATGGCACAACTTGCCCAGGACTACCTCCGTCATGTCTAAACACTACCACGGCCTGCCTGCTCACCTTGAAATGTCCCCAATTGAACATATATTGGTTCAGCTAAAACACCAGTTGCTGCTGTGCCACGGTATCCAGATTTGGAACACACTGTCCAACAATTGTGAGTGTGTCTGCCTCAGGACAGCATCCAGTATCTTCTGGACTCCATGTTGTAACGTGTATCACAATGTGAGGGGGTTCGATGCACTACTGAAGATGACCAAATGGCATATCACAGATCCATATGTAATTGTCCTGTTGCTATGGTTTTGCAAGTGAGTGAGTGAAGAGATTTGGGCGGCTCTTAATATCAAGGTCTTGAGAGCTGATGAGGATGAAGCGAGGTAGTATGGAGGAGCGCTGGAATGAAAGGGCGAGGGAAACGTGAGATCCCCAAGAAAACCTGCCGACCAGCTGCATTGTCCTGCATGATTCCCACATGGAAAATNGGCGAGGGAAACGTGAGATCCCCAAGAAAACCTGCCGACCAGCTGCATTGTCCTGCATGATTCCCACATGGAAAATTGGGGGGCGACCCCACAGGGAATCGAACTTGGCTTGCCTTGGTGGGAGGTGAGTAGTGTAACAACTACACCACCGTGGCTCCGTGTGTTTTTGTGATCATGTGTGATATTCATTTTTATCACTACNGGCGAGGGAAACGTGAGATCCCCAAGAAAACCTGCCGACCAGCTGCATTGTCCTGCATGATTCCCACATGGAAAATCGGGGGGCGACCCCACAGGGAATCAAACTTGGCTTGCCTTGGTGGGAGGCGAGTAGTGTAACAACTACACCACNAACTTGGCTTGCCTTGGTGGGAGGTGAGTAGTGTAACAACTACACCACCGTGGCTCCGTGTGTTTTTGTGATCATGTGTGATATTCATTTTTATCACTACTTCAATAAAGTTTCAGTACCATGAAATGCATTCTTCTGTGTACGTTATTTTTACTGTCCAGCAGAGTATGTTCCAAATTACTTAATTTTCAGCACAGTTTGTTTGAAAGAAGCTATACATGTAAATTACTTAAATGGTTTGAGGGATGTGGAACCTACTGAAGAGATGCCAGTGTTTTCTAAAAATGACTTTATTGCACAAAAGACAACAAACCATTTACAAATTGAGAAAAAACAGGCAAGTGTTATTTATGCCTTTAATCCAGTTTCCATGTCAAATAACCATACTGTTTAAATTTTTCTAGAACAGTCAAAAAATCAGTTTCATAATTTGCATGGGCTATGTAAAAATATACTGCGGAACCAATATTTCTGTAATTATAGTAAATGGGCTATTAATAAGAAATTGAAAATTTAGTGGAAGACACCTCTGAGTAATTAAATAAGTTTATATAGGCTAGGTAAAGATACAGAGCAGTGTTAGTTAAGAAAATTATGCAGAATACNGAAGACACCTCTGAGTAATTAAATAAGTTTATATAGGCTAGGTAAAGATACAGAGCAGTGTTAGTTAAGAAAATTATAGAAAATTATGCAGAATACTNCAGAGCAGTGTTAGTTAAGAAAATTATGCAGAATACTTTTTTTTTTTCCATAATCCTCACCACTATAGGGACTTTATCTTCCTGGAAAACATCCCTTTTCCCATCAACGGTTAGATTTAAGTTTTTTGTATATATTTAAAATATAAAAAATTCTACTTAATGCATTGTGTATAAGGTGTTTTTATTTATATTTCAAAAATATCAAATGTTGACATTTTCACTGAACTGCTAGAAATGTTATGATTTTCCATCATTGAATCATCATACCAGTTTTACACAACTGAAAATAAAAAAGAAGACATGGCACAATGAAATAATC
Source organism: Clitarchus hookeri (assembly GCA_002778355.1). Lineage (NCBI taxonomy): Eukaryota > Metazoa > Arthropoda > Insecta > Phasmatodea > Phasmatidae > Clitarchus > Clitarchus hookeri. Next base: position 1,272,276 of record NQII01000149.1, on the reverse strand, counting down.
ACCTGGAAATAAATATACAGTTTATCGCGTTCCAATTATAGGAAATCAAACATCCAGTTTCATTGGTTAACTACTACACCCACATTGCTGAAAAATTTCTGTTAGAGTAATTAATTCTATTGACGAGTGCAGTGGAGAGGTTTGGGCAGCACTTAACAATGCGGTCTTGAGAGCAGAGGAGGGTGAAACGAGGTTGATATGGAGCAGCACCAGAATGCAAGGGTGGAGGAAATGGGAAATTCTCGAGAAAACCTGCTGCTGAACAGTGGTATTGTCTGGCATGATTCCCATATGCAGAAGTCCAGGAGTGATTTCGCCAGGAATCAAACCCATTTTGCCTTGGTGGAAGGCAAATGCTAGCTGCTGTGCCAACTGTGGACTCAGTGTTATGGAAGAAAATTTGTTGTCAAAAATTTTACAGTATAAAAATCATTTATCATGTATTAAAATTGTCACACATTAATTTGTGCAAATAATTGGTGTCATTGTCGTACAGTACAAGGTAAGGTTGCAAAATATATTTTGCACAATGGTAAGCTTTGTGTTTATTTTTAATTTATTAATTGAAAAATTAATTAATTCTACTGCTATAAAGTAATTGTTTAATTGTTAATTGTGTTAGTAAGCATTCCGTGAAGGCCCTAGGTGTTGCACACAATTAAAATATAATATTTCTAGTTAGCATAGAACTGCATTTGAATGTTAACATCTCTTGAATTTATTAAAGTACATAAATTAATTTATATGTTCTAATTTACAGGCTACAGAGCAAGTAAACAATGACTTGTTAGGGGACACTACAACCTCTCAAGTCACTGTTGTTATTACTGATGTAGATGATCAGATTCCTACATTCAATCAAGATATGTTTCATATCAATGTTTCAGAAGATACAGGTAAGAAAAAATACAATAACATTTTGTGTACACAAAGACTTCCATTCTAATTTATGTAATCACTTATATTTGTTATGTATTTAAATGTTTCAGATATAACTGTTATATAATTTGTTTTGATAAATTTTGTGGAACTTTGCTTTATAAGTGCACATTAGTTTAGAGTTTATGGACAATAAACCAAAAAAGTTGAATTTGGATGTAATGTGTAGCATATTTATTGGTGTGTGTACAAAATAATAATAAGAGTGAGTACAAGAATAATTCATTAAAATCATCTCCAGAACTTATTGTAACAACCCACGCTATTACTAGGGTGTTAAGATTCAATGTCATGCATTATAAGGGACGTGGAGCGTGAAATGATAAGCACACAATAAGGTTACTTTGAGTTTACTTAAGAACCTTTCAAATTACATGCAGAATTAAAAGTAACTAGAACTATATATATTTGTAATGAGGCTATAAGATAGAATATAAAACTCTGCTACCACACACAAATTCTAATAAGTTAAGACTTAAAACTTCTCTGTAGCCTCAAGCCACTAGCCCCTTCTCACACTCTGGACGAGGAACTCGCTTGCCACTGACCAATTATAGTCTTTACATAAATTGGATCTCGTTTGAGGGCTCTCGCTCCATCGTGGTCCACAGCTCATATCTCTCACGAGCCTGGTGCCCCTTGGGTTGCTGATGACAGTAGATGCCACACCTGTTGCGTGCATGCCTTATATCCAGACTGCTGCTGCCCTAATTTCTCCATAGTGCAGTTGCTTGGTTGNTAACAACCCACGCTATTACTAGGGTGTTAAGATTCAATGTCATGCATTATAAGGGACGTGGAGCGTGAAATGATAAACACACAATAAGGTTACTTTGAGTTTACTTAAGAACCTTTCAAATTACATGCAGAATTAAAAGTAACTAGAACTATATATATTTGTAATGAGGCTATAAGATAGAATATAAAACTCTGCTACCACACACAAATTCTAATAAGTTAAGACTTAAAACTTCTCTTTAGCCTCAAGCCACTAGCCCCTTCTCACACTCTGGATGAGGAACTCGCTTGCCACTGACCAATTATAGTCTTTACATAAATTGGATCTCGTTTGAGGGCTCTCGCTCCATCGTGGTCCACAGCTCATATCTCTCACGAGCCGGGTGCCCCTTGGGTTGCTGATGACAGTAGATANCTCACACTCTGGATGAGGAACTCGCTTGCCACTGACCAATTATAGTCTTTACATAAATTGGATCTCGTTTGAGGGCTCTCGCTCCATCGTGGTCCACAGCTCATATCTCTCACGAGCCGGGTGCCCCTTGGGTTGCTGATGACAGTAGATACCACACCTGTTGCGTGCATGCCTTATATCCAGACTGCTGCTGCCCTAATTTCTCCATAGTGCAGTTGCTTGGTTGGTTTGCTGATTTACAGTTCCTCTCAACCCACAACTTGGCTACTCAACTCTCTGGTGCATCCCTGTGGTGCCCTTACTGAGCCGTAACATCATCCTTTCAGTCGAAAAAGTTGGCTGTCCTCAGCTGGTGTGGAGAGGGAAGGCCAATGTGGAATGAGGCATGGTCAAGAATATGAGCCACCAGCACTGGGAATCTGGTTGTTNATGTGGAGAGGGAAGGCCAATGTGGAATGAGGCATGGTCAAGAATATGAGCCACCAGCACTGGGAATCTGGTTGTTGGTAGTGGCGTTGTGCCTGAATTTGTGAAAGCCCATTCTTCTGTGTGTCTGCAGATGGCACGGTAGTTATGTTGCAGTGACATATGCAAGTGTGTCCATAAACGTAGTGCCTTTTTGCACTTACTAATCAGTCCTAACAACGAGTGTGAGATGGTGCAGTGCATATATATTTATGTGCACAATTCTCATAAGTAATGTGGTATTTGTGGCTAGATAATTATAAAATATAAGTATATAATATAATGAAATGAAAATCGCAATTTACAATAAATGTAAAAAGTGAGCTCTATAAGTAACCTAAAACTTAATATGCAGTTAATAAATGAATAAAAAGTGATAAACATTACAGTAGAACAATTGTAACAGTTTGAAAGAATAATTATATACAAAATTAATGAGTTAAATATTTTTGTAAAAAGTGATATGGAATTAATTGTATTAAATAATGCCTTTAATACATTATTATTAAGATGCCACTCTAAGAATGAAACACAAGATTATTTTGAGAACACACATTAGTTGTCACTTTGAGTGATGCAAAATGTCGTAACTGGGATAAGGGATAGCCCTAAAGATTGGTGCTTGATTCCTCCCGAAACCATGTTATAGACGCTGATCTTAAGGAATGAGGATGTGAAGGAGATACATACATGTTTTGTTACGACAGTTTGCTCCCGCTGTAATATTACGAAGTGAGAAGTAAGTTATACATATCCTGTCTGATTCACTTTTAAAGAAGATACAAAATAATAAATATATTCATCTATATGAGATTTAAAGTATTATGTATTATTTTTACATAATATGTGAAACTGTAAAGTGTTGACAATTGAAGTAAGGTAATAAACACATACTAGTTCAATAGTAAAAGGTTATTTAATTAAAATGTATATATTTTTATTTTAATACAAGTATAAAACACTTGTGATACATTACATATTTAGGAAGCAATTAAACATTTCATACATGGAGTGATTTTTCAAAGGTTTGATTCAAAAAGTTTGAAGAAACTGTGAATAGATTATAGTGATTTATGCTGCAAAGTGCTGATTGATGAATGATGATGCTATTAATTAACTCATCTCTTATATTTTTCTTCCAATGTATTTCCTGCTTCTAACACTGTATTCTGGACATATGGCTTCCAGCTATCACCATCGCTGTACTTAAATTCTATAATTTTGTATTTTACATAAAAATTATTTTTGGTTTTGTAGGCATNCAGCTATCACCATCGCTGTACTTAAATTCTATAATTTTGTATTTTACATAAAAATTATTTTTGGTTTTGTAGGCATACTTTTTCCTATGTTCCAACTACTTCTCCTGTCATAATATTCAATTGCACATTAATTCTAGACATTTGTTCATAAAAAGTTTTTGTTATTTAGGAATGATTACATATACATTCTCGCAAAAAACCTGCACCTTTAACTTTTCTGGAAAACACTATTGTTAAAATATGTATGCGCTCAAGATCCGCACAACTCGAAACANACCTGCACCTTTAACTTTTCTGGAAAACACTATTGTTAAAATATGTATGCGCTCAAGATCCGCACAACTCGAAACAATGGACATTCATGTTTACATGAACTGTACATGACTGACGAGAACCACTCTATACATGGGTGCAGTGGAATTGGGGTGGTACCCGGCGTTTCCCAGAAAACAGGGGGTGGACAGTAGTAGTTTGCGCTCACGTGGCTATTTTGCACCTCTTCCTCGAACCAGTGCCCTCCCTCCCGCTGACCATCTCACCCTTAGGGGCAAAACTAATACTTCCAATGGCTTGCTTTCTTTTTCCTCCCATTCAAATCAGTTCTTGCTCTTTTCCCCCACACAGCAGAATCCCTTAAACTTATGATTTAAAAAAATCTTTTTTCAACCCCCTTCCCCTTGAAATTTCTATGATGCAGCTTGTGTCATGGACCTCCCAGTTGGCATCACTGTAGTAGTTCTATTTTAACTAGTACATAATCATCATCATTATCATACTACCTTTCACAGACTGCAACAATACCGGCACTTTTAAAACACTACTGACGATGAATTCTTCCAAACCAACTGCATCATCTAGTATGTTCAATTAATTCTAAACTATAACTGGACTTTTTCCGAGAATTATCATTTTCAGCCGCTTTAGTGCATCAATAGGAGACAATGGTCATTCAGTCCTTCTCATGTCCTTATTTAGCGGAACAATTTATATGCAGTCTTGTTTGAGTCTTATGTGTCAGAATGTATTTGATGCTGGGGTATTGCAGTTGTAGAACCGAAAATAACTGTTTGATGGAATTGATGGATATAATAATGCCCTTCTGAAATATTTCCAGTGATTTTTTCCTGCAACATTTAATTTCAGTAATAGTTCCTAACAGTGAATCTAAACTGTGATTTTGTGCTTTTTTTATTCAAACTGTAAGCACTTTTGGATAAAAGCTTTTCAGAATATTCCTTTTTGGAACATAACTGTTCATCATATCAAATTAGGAGTTTATCAAATCNAACTGTTCATCATATCAAATTAGGAGTTTATCAAATCAATGAAATATGCAGTGGCAGGAGTTTTGTCTACAAGAAATGTAGATAATTTGTGGCAAGAACACACTTCTAAAGATGAAATATCCTGATTTAAATCAGTTACTAGGTTTTTGTTAGCAACGTTTCCATTGGGCTACATGAAACCATTGTCAAGAAACCAATTTCTAATGTGTTTGAGAAGAAGTGGCATAGGAAAATAGTGAATGAAGCATTCCCTTTATACTTGATGACAGAATATATTATTGAAAATAGAAACACCTAATTCTTTTCAAAGTGCTAAGTTGTCACCACCACCACAATCTCCAACGCATGTTACAACTCAAAACCCAGACTCGTAGAGCACATTAATATTTGAATTCAATATTCCTGCTGTTTTTTTTGTCGAAATTGACATATACTGGTTGCTTCCATTAAGACAATAAACCTCTTGCTATTATCAAGCTCATTGACTATGTGGCCCCACAATGCGATCCGCAGCTTTATCATACCCGTACGTATGTTTTACCTGTAACAATTGTTTACCTATAAAAGTTGTTATGTATAATACAGTGTAATTACATAAATTGAGAGCCAACAATTTTACGAATAACTTTTAAGTTTTGCAATATTTCTGCGAAGCAAGATATTTCAAAATAAAATCTTACACAAATTAAAAGACCGATCTTTACATTTTAAGAGCGAGAATTTAGTAATGTAATTAAATACTAATAAAATGACAAATATTTGTGAATATGAAAAAACTAAACTCAATTATAAAAAAATGTAAATTNTTAATTAAATACTAATAAAATGACAAATATTTGTGAATATGAAAAAACTAAACTCAATTATAAAAAAATGTAAATTTACAATTTAAGAACACTAACTTTTTCTTTTCAATTACACTGGTCAACAAAAAAAAAGTTTTTTCTTTCACAAGGACTAAATAAACACAATCTAACTATCTTTACCATGCTGAGTTCAAATATGTTCTCCGATTTTTTCCATCAGGCATGGTTTTTTGTGGCACGTGTTTAAAGTTTTAAAAGAATTAGTACTTACGAAACACTAAATAATAAATATACTGCTAATTTGCGCTTACCTAAAAAGTTTTATATAATGATTTTCTGCCATATTTTGTGTTCGGGATGTCTCTCTTCATGGTCCAGCAGTAGTCTGCCAGCATATTGGGACCCCATTTGCATTGGTACCTCTTTACCATAGTAGAAATCTGCTGATGAAAACGCTGACCATGTTCATCAGAGATAGCCCCAAGATTTTCAGGGAAGAAGTCTAGGTGAGAGTCCAAGAAGTGAATTTTCAAAGACATGTTGCAGCCCATTCCTTTTTACGATGTCAGAAGATCACACACTATTTCACTATAGTTTTCTTCTTTATTATTGCCAAGAAATCAACAACAGATATTTTTTAATGATTTCCACGCTCAAAATGTTTATCATCTGATATTTGTGATCTTATTTGCGGCCCTATAAATATTCCTTCCTTCAATTTTGCATCGCTTATTTTAGGAAATTTAGATTTCAGATACATAAATGCAGCAAAACCTTTATCCATTGCTTTTACAAAAATTTTTATAAGCCCCAGTTTTATATGCAGGGGAGGTAAAAACACCTTTTCGGGATCCACTAATGGGGTATTTGTTACATTTTTATGCCCAGGAATAAGAGATTCACAGTTATGCCATTTTTTCTTTATGTAGAGAAACTTCCTATCCCTGTTGTCCCATTCACACAAAAAACAGCATAATTTGGNGCTACATTTTTATGCCCAGGAATAAGAGATTCACTTTTATGCCATTTTTTCTTTATGTAGAGAAACTTCCTATCCCTGTTGTCCCATTCACACAAAAAACAGCATAATTTGGTGTATCCAAGTTGCAAACCTAACAATAAAGCTATGACCTTCAAATCACCACATATGTTCCAGTTATATTTAGTATAGTTCATTTTTTCTAACAATTTAATATTTTCATATGTCTCTTTCATATCACTGGCATGCACGACAGTTATTGATGGTAATTAATTCCCATTATGCAGTAGTACAGCCTTCAAACTAACTTCCGATGAGTCTATGAACAATCGCCACTCATCTGGCTGGTGTTGATGTACAAGAACCCGCCCTGTATCTCACAGGGGGCGAGTTGCGTCATTTTGTATATTATGTGAAAATGACTGTCACAAGAAAACTATGCCTGATGGAAGAAATCTGATTATGTATTTGAATTCAGCATAAAAAACTGGACTAGGGTCGCTATTCAGTTTCCTTGTGAAAAAAATCATGTTGACCAGTGTTATTTGTCTCCTTTATCTTATTTATGGACTCTAAATATAAAAAAATGTTTATCACTATCAATTTAAAACTACCACATAATAAATCGATTCCAATTTTCAATATGAATTTTATTATATCAAAACTGAGTGAGGTGGCATAATGGTAACACATTAGACTCATTTTCGGGAAGACACAGGTTTGTGTCCTGGTTCAGCCATCATGAATTGGGTTTTCCATGGTTTCACTCCAGTCAAATGCTAGTGTGGTTCCTTAATAAAGGGCATAGCTAATTCTCTTCAGTTGCAGTGGTTTTTTGTGTATGTGTCTTNAAATGCTAGTGTGGTTCCTTAATAAAGGGCATAGCTAATTCTCTTCAGTTGCAGTGGTTTTTTGTGTATGTGTCTTCTAACGACGCAAGTTATTAGTTATCGGAATACGTGGTTCATTTGCTTTCGCTTTGCCAAGGTTCGTAATATTTTTATCTGGTTTCAAAATAAAAGCAGTGGTGGTTCGTTTACCGTAATAGTTTGTTTATCAGGCANCTTCGTAATATTTTTATCTGGTTTCAAAATAAAAGCAGTGGTGGTTCGTTTACCGTAATAGTTTGTTTATCAGGCATACGTTTGCCGTTTAACGTTTATCAGGTATCCGGTTGTCGTTTCAAAAGTTTTAGTTTTTGTTACGCGTCAACATTAGATTAGCTTTTTTCAGACTGTGTCGACAAGTTTTGTACGAGAAGTTTGTTTATCTTTATCTTGACGGCGCAGTTAAGCGGGCTACGCAGTGTGGAGAGAGTGCATGGCAGCCCACGCCAGGCCCTTATCTGTGGAGAGGGGGGTGATCGGCAGCACAAGTACTCATGTGCCTGTCGCCATTCAAGTCAGTCATCATCCAGTGCTCGCCTAGGCCATGTCGGGCGTGGCGCTTTACCCCCACACTGGCAAACTTGAACTTGCTAGATTATTTCTCCCCCGGTGTGGGAGGTCGCTGCATTTGTTTTTCTTCGAGCAACTTTTATGAGATAGTTAATCAACAACGACTGTGGCGCTGCTCTCTCGTTTATCTGTGAATCGATGAAATGTGTTCGTACTCGGCATACGTGAGCACTATGTGAACTGTTGCATCTTGGACAGTAAATAAAAGTAAAGACCAATAAACCAGAACTTAACTACGTTATTTGGTAAATAATTGGTGCCTTTTTAAAGAGTCTCGTGTTACTACCTCTGAGCTAGACGAGTGGCAACTTCCAGACGTCAATACTTTGAAGTGAGGCATAACAAATATGGTGGCCTAACTGTGTGGCTGCAATATTATGAAGCCAGCTATAACTGTGCGTGTGCCACATTACAGTCTCTAATGACCTTGCTGTTGACAACTCGTGAAGCCAACTAATAAAAAATAAAAAAATTAAATTACATATAAAAATTAACTTATTTTTACTTCATCAAATAATACAACTGTTAATCTATCTTCTTCCTTCAAATGAATTTTCATAAACTTCAGTACATCCTTAAGTATTCCTTGCCTCATATTGATGTGTGACGCCCAGTGATGCAGTGTTTATGGCACAGGAAAACGAAAATGAATTTCATTGTGAAGGAACAATGTAACCACTCTTTCCATAATACCTTAGTGTAAATGCTCATTTTAAGTCAGTATTCATCCACACTACTTTTTTCTTGTCACGCAAAACCACATCACACTTAGTTTTGGTAAAAACCATGTTAAATTTTTTGTCTGCAAATGCTTTTTTTGTCTGTAGTATGTTCTGTCTGTTCCACCAATTTCTTTTTTTTTGGTCCAATTGTATTTATTTTTTTCTCTGATTTCTTTCCTGCAGCATTTCAGAGCATTTTGATGGGTAATAATCTTCTCTCTTTGTTCAGTAACTAGCTTCTTTAAATAAGATATCTGTAAATGTTAACACTTTCTCTGGCTATAAAACAACACACTTTTCACAAACACTTTTGTTGAGATCACTATGAACCAGATTTCCTTGCTCAAGTAAAAGTTGAGACATAATTTGTTTTTGTTCATGTTTAATGGTGCGTACTTGTCTGTCACTAACTGTAGCATGATCCAGGCNAGTTGAGACATAATTTGTTTTTGTTCATGTTTAATGGTGCGTACTTGTCTGTCACTAACTGTAGCATGATCCAGGCTTTTGCCTAAATTAAGATGCGGCACAGCTTAAGTTTTCTTCTTGTTGGAAGTACCAAAAGTTCATTTTGTAGGTCATGTTCATAGTTATCTTCTGTGAAATGTTCTTAACAAACATGGCAGGAGCTGGCATTCCAATTTCCATCTCATTGACAGCTGTGGATCCATTGCTTTCAACAAACAGGTTCTGAAGGGAAAGTGTGATATATATTACTGTGTCTCCTTTACTTCTGTTTTTTCCCTCAAATTGTTGTTGTATGTAGCAACAGTGCAGCATGTTTCAGGCATCTGAAATGACCAAAAAATGCAATTATTATTTTATCATACCTCCTTAAAATATTAAAGGCTAATGTTTTGGTATTATAGTTTAGTTAATTATTTAACTTCTTTATGTACCAGAAAACGGTAGTTACCTTAACAATCAAAACCCTACTTTTCCGAGCCTTAGAAGCACATTTTCAACAGACATAATTTCACTAAAAATTTTAATTTTTTCACTTGGAACTAAAAACCACAAACATTATAATACTTGAGTCCTGTTGTTGCTACTGGATGCATGGCCCGCACGCTACCCAAAGTCTGCTTTCACTTGCCTAGCATGCCTCCTTCTAGCGAGAGCCAAGCCAAAGGGTCTAACTCTGACATAGTTCTCCCACCCTTACTGCAAGCCCTCTTGCATTGGTAGGAACAATGGCCAAACTTCCTTATACTCACCTTAATTCTAACCATCTTAAAACTTAAAAATTTTNCTTGCATTGGTACGAACAATGGCCAAACTTCCTTATACTCACCTTAATTCTAACCATCTTAAAACTTAAAAATTTTTTTGCCTTCAATATGTGTTGTTTTAATATTTAATTGCATAAAGAGATGATAAACATTAAAAAAATTTGTATGGTAAATAAAGTGCTTATGCAGTGCCATAACACTGTTGGCTTGACTCGTAGCACCATACCACATCATAAAAGGTGAGAATAACCAATCACCAGCTTTTCTTTGCAGCATGTTTAGCCAGTTGTGTAATCATTCTGCTCTACTGCAAAGAATATAACTATGAATAATAANGCTTTTCTTTGCAGCATGTTTAGCCAGTTGTGTAATCATTCTGCTCTACTGCAAAGAATATAACTATGAATAATAACAAACAATAATATATGTAAACTTTAACAAGTAACAAATACTGTGATATAAATTCTAATTACAATAAACTTAAACATACCATAATGTACTAAATGCAAAATTTAAGATATAACTGGATGTAAGTCCTGATGTAACCCCAATCATGCACCACAAGAAAAGGACAGAAGCCTGTAACAAAACTGGTAGGAATTTAGTTTTCTTCCCAAAGGCAAAAAAAAAAGCATGTTTCTAGGTTTTCAGTGCATAGGCAATCAGCTTCAGCATTTGTGCTCCGGTGCGTAAAAGTAAATCACAAGGGGAGGAGGGAGCCAAAATGCATTGCCAGGTGTGTGAAAGAATGAAGTATGTGTTCANCGTAAAAGTAAATCACAAGGGGAGGAGGGAGCCAAAATGCATTGCCAGGTGTGTGAAAGAATGAAGTATGTGTTCACACAATGCAGCTCTTGGTACAGGCTACTCAGCAATGTGGTTACCCACCTGCTTAAATCCCTTGTACGAATTAAAGGAAGCAAATAATAATGTCCACTATAGCAAATGTCTGTTAANTTACCCACCTGCTTAAATCCCTTGTACGAATTAAAGGAAGCAAATAATAATGTCCACTATAGCAAATGTCTGTTAAACAGATATTTGCTGATCAAGCATCTTATACATAAAATTGACTGATCACAGTAACTTCACTCTAAACCCACTTCATGTCACTGTTGTATATGCTTGAGAGGGTTAGTAAAATACTTGAAAATATTAGCCTATTTTAAATATAATATATTAAATCATTTGGCTCTCCTGTGATTGGATTCAACATGCTGGGCATTTTTTCACATCTAAAACAAATTTTCATTAGGAATTACAATAGATAGAATGTTTCCATAATGTTACAAACTTTTAGAGATGATAGAGAAGAGCAAAAGCATCAATTTTATATAAGAGGAACCCCCTTTCCTTAAATGCCCCAGTCAAAATTTATAGTCATGGAGTATTGATGTTTAGAATACAATCTGTGTTTACATGTAGAAGCATGCACATGATCAGTCTGAGTAAAATGGAGTATTTGGTAATGGAACTTGCAGATAAGGCATCTGTTTATAGCCAAGCAAATGAAAATGGTAGGGAAGCAGAAATGCCTCATACTGTTGGAGAAATCCAGCTCATTTCCTGTTTACAAGATTTTTCCAACAATTCGGGAAACAGTACAATTTCCACAGAATTGTAGTAGCCTTGTATCTAAATTCTGTAGTTAAATGTTTGAAGAAACCCACTATTTTTTAAAAATATAAATCAAAACTTTAGTAATTAATTTCAATTTGCAAAACCTGGGTTATTTGATTCATGATAAACATTAGAGAATATCAAAATATTTGTTCAATGTATTTTGTTGTCATAGTAAGTATTGCTTCTCTTCTTCAATAGCAAAAGAAAATTTGTATACACTGCATGTTTTAAGTTAATTAAGCACTATTAATATCAACCATTGTAAAAAAAATCCCTATCTATAACTGTACATACATATTTTTTAATATAATTTAGTAGATTAATTTATGGACCCGACTTGGATGGATGGATATGAGTAGTGCTCACTTATCCGCAAGGGGAATATTTGTGTGTGTGTGTGACCAAGGAGCTTGTTGATAGGTAATACTGATGCTGCAAAGGAATTTAACATTACAAAAATAATATAAGTGTAACAGAATATGGTCATGTAGGTATTGCTCTTATAATAAATTTATATTTGCTCTATTATTCATGTGTGAANGAAGTGTAACAGAATATGGTCATGTAGGTATTGCTCTTATAATAAATTTATATTTGCTCTATTATTCATGTGTGAATGAAATTTTCTGTTTGTGTTTAAGGTGTTGATACTCCAATACCTGGGTTGAATCTTGTGGCTTATGATCGGGACGTTGGTGAGAATTCCAGGTACACCCTTAAATTGCGTGATATTATGAACTCTGAGGGAACGTTTAAAGTGCATCCTCAGTCAGCCACAGGACGTACTCCAGTTGTTATAAAAGTAGCAGATGTGAAAAACCTTGATTATGATGTTGCAGATCCAAATCTTAGGAANGTACTCCAGTTGTTATAAAAGTAGCAGATGTGAAAAACCTTGATTATGATGTTGCAGATCCAAATCTTAGGAAGATGATTTTTGAAGTTGTAGCATTTGTCAGAGCAAAGAAGGTATGTATATGAAAGTAAATTACTATAGATAAAGGATGTGTATTTCTTTATGTGATGAACACCCCTGACTGATCTTTATGTTTAATGCTTGCAAGTTGGTCTGGCTTGTAAAGATTAATATAAAAAATTATAAAGTTCAGTGTTAGCATGGCTTCAAATAAATACTGCTTTGTTTAATACAGCACAGTCAGTGGCGGATTTGCACATTTGCGGCCAGTAAGCTATTCAAATTTTGCCGCCCCTACCGACCTCTACAATTGGATACCCTAGTTCACAATCATATTAATTACAATTTTTTTGTCAATGAAATTGTAACTTTATGATTTGTGCATTATCGTCCTAATCACACCACCTTTTTCCCATAATTAGTATGATTGTGAACTAGGGGATCGATGTGCCAGTTTCTAGATTATTTTTACAACCCAATGATTTAGTTAGGATTGCACAAGAAATAGTTTTTGGGTATATTTCTGAGCTNCCCAACGATTTAGTTAAGATTGCACAAGAAATAGTTTTTGGGTATATTTCTGAGCTAATAAAAGCTCAATCATGTACTTCTAATAAGGCGGGGTAAGGTATGCCTCAATACTACTTACACAATAATGTACATTCGGTAAATGTAATTAAATAATATTTATTGCGCTTACTTACAGTTTAAAAACAATATATATTCAATTATCTGGTAACAATCCAGCTGATGATGTTGATGAAATTCAATTAATTAAGTTATGAAAGTTTTACAATACCTTTTTGCGCAATTTTCTATTGGCAAAATCATCAATTATATCTTTGTATTAAATCTTGTTCATTAGTTCTGACTCTATGCACAAAAGAGCTAAGGCGTTTAGCTTTTCTTGGCTTAAGGCAGATCTTAGATAATTTTTCACCCGTTTTAAGCAAGAAAAGCTTCTCTCACCCGAACAATTTGTCGCTGGTGTACATAGAGCCATGCGAACTGCTATATCAAAGTTTGGATAAACGTTTTGCAAATTCTGATTTCGCAGGAACGAAGATAGACTTTTCAATGATCCAGAATCTGGTTTTACCAAAATTCTTTCAGAAGAAAGGTGGCATTGAAAATGTATGCATTCTTGAACTAAGTCAGTCTCTAAATCATTAGGATACATTTCTTCCAAGAAAAGGGCTTTTTCCGTAAGGGTTGATGATGACAATTCACTCATTTTGGTCAGAAATGAAAATTTTTCATTGAACCTGTTGTAGGTCTCCTGCCGTTTTTCTAATTCAAATATGAGTCTATCAATGAGGACGAGAAATGTGTTAACCCTGAATGTATCACTCACAGTCATTCACATTTCTTCATTGGGTGTTTCATTATAATTTTTTTTCCTTTTCGGTTGTCTTTTTCCTATGTCTTTTGTATACTGCTTAGACACGCTTAATTCCATAACCTTTTCTTCAAAAAACTTAAAATTTTCTCGTTCAGCTATGAAAAACTTGCAAAGAGATTTGTAAAGATCGGCAACAGTGATGAAATCTATGGTAGAAGCCTGAATTTGAACATTCACTTTGTTTATTCTTTCCAAAAAAACATTCCACACAACAACCATTACTGCAGTTTANCATTCCACACAACAACCATTACCGCCGTTTCCAGTTTTTCTAAATTCAAAAGTATTCCCGTCGCTTTGTTTCGCATTACAGGCTTTTCGGTACCATCACCCTTGATTGATTCCAAAATTTTAAGGACTTCGTGCCAACAATCTCTCAAACTTCTGCATGCGTCCTCTCTAGCTGACCAATGTGTCAGATACTCTCTTTAGCATTTTCCCTTTCCCGATATCAGTCATTAATTTTTGCCAGAGCTGTGTCGAACTTACAAAAAAAACGTAGATTTCTTGAAGCAACATGAAGAAGCGACAAGCTTCTGTGCAAGATTCAGCAGCCGCAGTTGCCACTAAATTTAAAGAGTGGGCAGACCAAGGAACGAAAAAAGCAAAAGGTGCTTGGCTTTGAATTTGAGCCTGTAAGCCATTGTACACACCAGACATGTTCACGGCATTATCATATGATTGTCCACGACAGTCTTCAATATTTATGCCCAGTGTTTTGAGTTTTGAAATAATGGCAGAAAACATTTCTTGAACTTTATGTCCCACTGAGGGCAAAAACTTGAGAAATCTTTCACACGGTTCGCCTGCTTCCAAAACGTATCTAATNCCCACTGAGGGCAAAAACTTGAGAAATCTTTCACACGGTTCGCCTGCTTCCAAAACGTATCTAATGACGAGGGTAAATTAGTCCACATATACTATATTTGGCATTGATTAAGGAAAAATATTTTGCCCTTCTTATCTTGTCTCCAATGTGTTTTAAGACTTTATGACCCATCAAGAGAATAAACTCATCAAAAACAGTCTTTGATAAGTAACTGGTACTTCGAGATCCTTGATTCCCAAATTGTTCAATATGACTGGCTAGAAAAAGGATTGAATTCAGCTAACAGTTCCAAAATCATACAATAATTTCCGTTATGCGGATCACCAAACTTTTCATTTTTTCCTTTGAAAGCGAGGCCTCTTGAACACAGTCACTTCACTACGGCAACAACCCTCTTCAGAACGTTTCTCCAATAAGTAATTTCTTCATCAATTTGAACATGCAGTAAATTATCGAGCCGGCCATCAATCTCACTTCTAACTTTCAAACTAAGGATACTAGATTTATGACGCGCAGAGTTTTCATGCTGAGTTACTCTGTGTTCTGCATTTTTCCAGTCATTGAATCCTTCATTCTCAAACTGAGTCTTATTCTCCAATGGACGCTTACGGTTTGTCCCGGACGTTATATGTCTAGAAAATGAAAGTGAATAAACCAGCCAATTTCGGTCATTCACTTATTATTTTTCATTTTTCTTTGGAAGATACTCACTGGCAAGAAACGACGCTGATCAGCATATATTTTTTCACTTNTTGAACACAGTCGCTTCACTACGGCAACAACCCTCTTCAGAACGTTTCTCCAATAAGTAATTTCTTCATCAATCTGAACATGCAGTAAATTATCGAGCCGGCCATCAATCTCACTTCTAACTTTGAAACTAAGGATACTAGATTTATGACGCGCAGAGTTTTCATGCTGAGTTACTCTGTGTTCTGCATTTTTCCAGTCATTAAATCCTTCGTTCTCAAACTGAGTCTTATTCTCCAATGGACCGAATGCCAAACAGGGCCTGCAATATACAGATCTTTTACTTTCAGAACAAACCAGCCAATTTCGGTCATTCACTTATTATTTTTTATTTTTCTTTGGAAGATACTCACTGGCAAGAAACGACGCTGATCAGCATATATTTTTTCACTTTTAGAGAAGTCACAAGACTTGTTTTGATTGAAGCCGTACCTTGCGATAATCTCCCTTAAGGTATCGTTGATTTGCTATAAAGTTGGATCTTTGTTTAGATTTACTGTTGTTTGCACTTGGTCCTTACTTAACGTCTGATTCTGATACGCATCTTCAATTGTTATACTTATTGATGATTCCTCTACTGCCTCTACACCAAAAACATAAATATCAGTTTTTTCAAAAGTAGATGGTTAAACAGATGACTGTTGTTGTTAGGCCGCAGAGTTCAAATCCGTTTCATCTTTTCCAGATTGTATTGTGTCAGTGCATGTTGTTGAAGTTCCTGGTCTTTCAACACTACTTCCTGTTTTAAAAAAACTGTAAATTTTTATTGTTTTACGGATAATCTGTTCTTGTTCTTCTTTTTAATTTTGGCCTTCTTTTTATACTCAACTCCACTAAGTCGCTTTCTCCCATCACTCATTCTAAAAATTTCTTGGATTCCAAGAACTGAAATAAAAAATATTACATGGGGAGTTTTATTTCTCGTACATCCTTTGTTCAGACTTCAGACATTGAATAATTACGTAACATAAGTACAAGAAATTTATTTAATTATGATATAACAAAAAAATCTAAATTTCTTTGTATAGCTTCCAAAACAGCAATTTATCAAGTTAAATTACGTCTTACTGATTCGTTACGGATGATTTATTGTAATATATTATGATTACTTACCTATNACTCAACTCCACTAAGTCGCTTTCTCCCATCACTCATTCTAAAAATTTCTTGGATTCCAAGAACTGAAATAAAAAAGATTACATGGGGAGTTTTATTTCTCGTACATCCTTTGTTCAGACTTCAGACATTGAATAGTTACGTAACATAAGTACAAGAAATTTATTTAATTATGATATAACAAAAAAATCAAAATTTCTTTGTATAGCTTCCAAAACAGCTATTTATCAAGTTAAATTACGTCTTACTGATTCGTTACGGATGATTTATTGTAATATATTATGATTACTTACCTATTATAAGTTTCTACGCACCGGTGATATTATGCTATGAAATTATTCATACAATCCACAAAACACTTTGAAAAATTACAGCACACAACCAGAAAAAGTTAATACGGGACGGGACTTCCCAGTTTGTATTGCCGGCCGCCGCTCTATATCTATCTCTCTCGAACTCAATGCCACCACGCGGCGTATGCCTACAACAGCACGACCCCGCTTTGGCTCCCGCGGTGGCCTTGCTGCGCTACGCTCGTGCAGTCAATTCGACCAGACACACTTAGTGAACGGTCATGCCACTCGTTCCCGTGCCGCAACCAAACGTGACTACGCAAATTGTAGAAAAATTTATCTAAGTGGTGAAAAATATTACATGTTGAATTGTTTGTGTGTACCTAATAACATTTAGGTATATAAATACAAATCTTTTTAATTTCTGTAAAACATAAAAAAAATTTGGCTCCAAATTTGCCGCCCTAGGCTCCAGCCTACTCAGCCTGCTGGTAAATCTGACACTGAGCACAGTTAATACATATGAAATAAATTTGAAGTTATAAAGCAAGCAGAATCTTGTGAACAGTGTTTTCATGACTTCAAATTGTTAAAATTGTTTTTTTGTTACAGTTAATAAATGTGAAACACATTTTATATAAAGCAAGTAGAATCTTGTGAACAGCAGATATGCATGTTTTTTCAATAACATGGGCTCTGCTTAAAGGTTGCGTTGAATGTAATAAATGAATGGGAAACACCATTAAAAATATATGTTTTGTTCCACTTTCCATAGTAATTGTCTTTCAGAGCTACAGCTGACAAATTATACTTGCCAGGATGTTATATATGGTACACTGACCAGTGTGTGAGTACTGTGCTACAGGAAATATTTAAAATGTGCACCATTTGCATCAACACAGCCTTGCAGATATCTTTTAATAAATTATGTCACCCTTCTGGGTGGCTAGCATCAGGGATAAACCTAGAAAAGTCAGGGAATTCTACA
Source organism: Clitarchus hookeri (assembly GCA_002778355.1). NCBI lineage: Eukaryota > Metazoa > Arthropoda > Insecta > Phasmatodea > Phasmatidae > Clitarchus > Clitarchus hookeri. Next base: position 1,254,058 of record NQII01000149.1, on the reverse strand, counting down.
TTTGTGGAAAAATCAGGAAAATGTATGTGAGGTCAGGGAATTGAGATAAAATTATGAGAAATATATTTTATTAGGAAATATTGATTTATAGCACTTTTGCTGCATACCATTTCATGAATTTAACTGTACATTATTTTGGTTTATTTCACCTCTTTAGGAAGATTTAAAACCCTGGGAGCAGGGGGCAATTTTGTTGATATGTGTAAACTATTATTATATGTACATATTTTCTTGGCTGCATTTTTTTTNTGGGAGCAGGGGGCAATTTTGTTGATATGTGTAAACTATTATTATATGTACATATTTTCTTGGCTGCATTTTTTTTTGTTACAGTAAAGACTGTCATAGTGTAAAATGTAATTTTAGGTGCCAGATTAATGATTTTGCCCCTAANTTTTTTTTTGTTACAGTAAAGACTGTCATAGTGTAAAATGTAATTTTAGGTGCCAGATTAATGATTTTGCCCCTAAATATTTGCTGAAATAATAATTTGAATGCTTATATTAGTTCTCAATGAATTGTTACATTTTACAATGTTCTGTATGTGTATAGTGACTTTGTTTCTAGTCATGAGATGGCTTTTATTCCACCTGTCACTTTTTTTTTCAAGAGCCATCTGTGTATAGTCTTCAATTTGTATATTTTGTAGCATTTTTAGGAATAGTTGTTACTGAAAAAGAAAGCATCCAAAAATAATTGCTATATTGGTGCTTCCTATAAAAGACACGTGTAATTTTTGAGGAAATAAATATTTTTTTCTAATTTTGACCATGTATGTTTATTAGGAAATGTAAAAGTGGAGAATGGAGTGGAGAGATTTTGGTGGCTCTTAACATTTAGGTCTGAAGAGCCGATGAGGTTGACATGAGGTGAGTAGGAGCAACGGCAGAATGCAAGGGCAGGGGAAATGGGAAATCTCCAAGAAAATACACGGACCAGCTGCATCATCTGACACGATTCCACGAAAATCCGTGAGAGACACTGCCAGGAATCAAACAGTTTGCCTAGCTAGGAGGCAAGTATCACTGTGGCCCCAGAAAAGTAAAAGAATGCCTGGGAAAGTCAAGGAAATGTTAGGGAATTTTTTATAGGGATACTGCTAACCTCTGAAGGCTCTTTCAAAATGTGTTCTGGTGTTATGGGTGATGCAAATGTGTTTGAATGAATCTACAATGTGCTCCCAAAGGATATCAATACTGAGAACAGGAGTGCTGTAAACCAATGCTTTTACATTACCCCATAAGTATAAATCAGTGGTAGGTTAGGTCAGGCAATCGAGCAAGCAATTTAATTGGCCCATGTGTTTGATTCACTGTCTGAGATACATAACGTCCAAACATGCTGTGTGGTTGAAATGGACTAGTGGATTATCATGCATAAACTATCCTGCTCATTTGTGATGTAACAGAACATCTAGAGCAGGATGTGTAAATCATTTTCCAGGAAGTTCATATAGGTCTGCCCCCTTAACCTTTTGGGTAACACAAATGGGCTCATTGAGACACAACCCACAGGTCCACCTCAGACCTTTAACATGAGCTGATGTTGGTTCTGGGGCTGTGTTATTGCATGAGGGTTCTCATCTTCCCACTGATCCCAGCGCAGCGCTCATCAGAGGAGGAAGCAACAGCGGAAAGCTCTGAGGAGAAAAAATGTGTTCGTATTTTTGAGAGCTTACAAATTCTGCACCAAAGTTAAGTAGCCTTTTTGAAGGCATTTACCTGAAAGGAAGAACAGCCTTTTTCAAGGCCTTCTGAAATTAATTGCTATCTCCCCCTAGGAAAACTCAACTGAAACTCAAATGTAAGTGAGAAGTACACAAATCACCAGTCACCCGCCCCTCCCTAGGCTCGTCTCCGCTACACGAGAGAGGACAGGAGGTGCAGACTTGGACAGTCGCACACCAGAATAACAGTATTTGTGAACAGTGAGGCCCCTTTAACACTGACACTTGCTCATGACCAAAGCACCACGGACTACACAACTCAACCAGTAACAAACAAAGCAAAGCAAAGAGACAGAAGTGCATACGTGACTTCACGCTTCCTCATGGTAGTGAACATTCACAAGATGGCTTGCCAAGCACCTCTGGTACACAGCAACAAACCACACAACAATGAGGCCGAAAAACTGCAAAAAAGATTCTAATCAAGCTGTGTATAGTCTACCTGACCATGGAACATGTATACCCATCACTCAAGCGACAGCTGGATGCACACATAATGATGTCATGGAGTGTGCATACCTGCACAATCTCAGACTACACAAACACTGTCCATCTCGTGAAATCCATGGGCTACCAACACAGTTTGCTCTGTCAGGCCAACAAAATACTAGTGAAGCTAATTTTCTGAATAGTACAGGCAGACACATCCATGGAATTACTGAAGGAGGGATTCCAGCGCCTTGACGTGCCAGTGCAATGAGCCTGGTTCATCATCAACCACAGCAGGCACACAATATACAAACACGTGGTCAAACTGTCTCATGGCACCAGCATAGAGCCTTACCTGGCTCTCACAAATTTTGCAGGCTTCCAAATTTAATTAGAAGTTTTTCACCACCCAACCAGACCTGCCCAATGTACCTGCCCAATGTTCCTGCTGCCAGTGAATCATGTAGCAGCAGGCTGCAATGCTGAACTGAGATACAAATACCAAATACTGCAGTGGCCTACATCTCTCAAAAGAATGTGAAATCGAAAATGACCGAACACATGTCAAGTGCGTAAACTGTGGACAGAATCTTTATGCCTGTTAAGAAGCTGCCAAACTTATACAAATTTTTAATGGAGCCACCTTGCACTCGAGATGCACCATGCTCGCTAGCACTAATCCTGGCAAGCAATCCANATACAAATTTTTAATGGAGCCACCTTGCACTCGAGATGCACCATGCTCGCTAGCACTAATCCTGGCAAGCAATCCATGAGAACCAGTTTGCAGCAGCCTGGCAGACACAACCTGCACCTGTGCAAGTCCCAGTCGGGCCAAAACAAGCACGTCAGCTGCCCCTAACATTCCACAATGCACAACAAAATATGTTTGTGCCACACTGTTTTGTTATTTTTGTTTGTGAATCAGATGTAAANTAACATTCCACAATGCACAACAAAATATGTTTGTGCCACACTGTTTTGTTATTTTTGTTTGTGAATCAGATGTAAACATGAACAGAAAGAAATATCTCAATGACCAGGAGTCAATAGAAATTATTCTAAGAAGCAATAGCGAAGAAGAGCATTTTACATCGAGTGATTCTAGTAGTGATGCCGGTCTTGACAATAGTGACATTGTCAAATCATTTATACCATCAACAACAACAACAACAACAACAACAACAAAAACTGTTCCTTGCAACAATGCACAGCCATCTACATCTACTGGCACCACAGCAAGTCACTCACAAATACTGTTTGAAGAATTGTCATTTGAGTTGGAAGAAGATAATGACAGTGACAACAACAATAAAACACCAAGCATGAGAAGTAAGTGTGATGCATTTTAACGGACATCAAAAAATTTGCGTCCTCCAGTCATCCTTTTGATGGAAGTATATGTGGATATAAAGCTAATGTACGTGTAGATAGCTCTGTATTGGATTTTTTCTAATATTTTTCACTAAAGAACTGATTGTGTTTGTAACACAGGAATGCAACAACTATTACAAGTATGCTACTGAAGAAAATATGCCACATGTTCCACACTTTTGATGAAACAATTGAAGGACACAAATTTTTAAGGAAATGTTTTATTTCTTGGTGGAATGTTATAACAGAGTGTTATTACTGTCTTTCCCAGTCTTTTATGACCTATGTAATAACACAACTATAAAACTTTTAAAGCATAACAATTATGGTTTAAAATAAAAAGTTAAAAAATATGTTAAGTTTATGCTGCTCACAGGGGCTAGGTAGAACGTTAGCATACCTGAAATATAAAGGATAATATTTATTTGAACTATTTTTGGCAAAATGCTTATGTTGGCCTTGAATGGGGTGAAATTTAATACAGTACACTGATATTGGCTAGGACTTTGGTTGGACTGATGGGCTGGTCTTATTACCAGCGCAGGAGGGGCGCTGGGCATCATGGCAGGGTGTCTTCCGAAATGCACTCCAATTGCCTTGCATCCTAGCAACATGACAAATTTGTAGCATAGTTTCAATGTCCACCAGAGTTGTCTTGTGGGGGCATGATAGTACACCAATCATTTGATGTTGGTGATAGTTGGTTAGGTGGTCATGTTCCTGTAGTGGATTCTTGCCTGCCAGATGGCTGACCTTTCACAGTACAGTGTTGCTTTTGCTGAAATGTGTAGGTGTCGGTGGGGTGACATGACGACTCACAAGAGGGAAATGCAGCATGAATCAGAGGGACATTATCACTTTTAATATTGTGTAAGGCTGTTGTTCTGATGAAGCTTGATCCAGTAGGAGCAGAAAGTAATGTATCTAATAAGGAAGTAAACATTTTGATGAATGAAGATATAAAAATTATTACTCACTAAAAATTCTTTCTAGATAATTTCAAATATTATTAAGAAAGCATTATTCTAATTTCCAAAAATGAAGTTATCTGTTTTTACTTAAAATAATTTATCAGGTCAGCCATGATGGAAGTTAAAAATAATTACTAGAGTATGGAAGCGAGGCGCCATAATTGGAAGGTGTTTGTCTGGAATAGGAAATATATGTTATATAGTCCACTCATGGTTTCTTTGCACTTTTGAAACAAACTTTTGAAAAATCACTCCAAGAGTAACATGTTCACTTGTGTTTTAAATAACTGATACACCATAAATATTTAACACCGTGATTAAGTACTATATTATTTTGATTAAATGAAACCTTTTATATATCTTTTATAAATTGTAATATTTATTTTGTATTTAATATAAATTAAAAACATGAGAGCAGCAATGTGTTGGCAATGGCTAGTAACAAGTAGTTCACAGTTAAAATGTTGATATAACCTACTTTTTGCTATGCTATGTGTAAATAAAATGTTTCCTATTGAAATATTCACATTTTCAGGTGGAACTGATGGACACATATTTTATTGTTACGGACTGTTAAAAATATCAGCACAAAATATGGTGTGTAGGCTCTAGTGACCTGGTATTTTTTTTTTTTTCATCCAAGGATAATGTTAAATCTCCAGAGCTTCTTCTTCTTTTTTTAACTTTATATGTATTGTTGTGCTAGTAGCTGGAAAAGTATACATGTTTCCAATTTTGGCTTATTTAGTACATATTACAGCAAAAATAATGATGATTGGATTTTTGATTTAAAACTAAAACACAATTTAATTTTTTAAATACTTAGTATAATATTTTTATTTGATGGTATAATGGTTACAAATTGGAAGTTGGCAGAAATTGCAAAATGACATGGCATTTTGCTTTTTGCTGAACTAAGTGTAAAATGTTCTTCCTGCGAAAAATTCTTAAAAATACCAAACTAAGTTTGTTCAAATTTTCAACCCACCTTGGCAAGTTATGAGGCTGTGATAAATCTGTATTTCGTCAGTTGGAATAACTATACTGTAACGCATGTCATGTTGGTTGCGAGTGATGTTTATGAAATCAAAATGGCCATTGTCACATCTGCACAATGTCCATTACGCTGGGCCTGTGTGTGTATGTGTGTGTGCATGTGCACGTGTGCATGTATGTGTGATAGCAAATATTGGATGTGTAAGTTGTAAATCTTTTAACTGTAGATGGTTTTTATAACTATGTCAATTATTTGAAAGGCACGACTATTTATCAGAACCTTGTAATTTTACCCTAGGTGTTTGAAACACAAATGTGTAACGTGCTTACATATCTGTGAATTCAATGCTTGCCACAGTCCCAACAAATTATTAAAGACCAGTTAGAAAATTTTAAATAAATAATTAAAAAACCTAGTAAAAATTAAGTATGCTGTAATAGTAATATTCCAGAAAGAGTGTTTATTTATTATTTTGATGTAAATATTAATGTTTTATTTGGTTCTGTTTGTATTCTAATATTTAATTTACATTTCATTTCACCCTATGTTGAGTAGCCTATACAGATGATTCTAAAATCATGGGACAAGCTTTGAGGGGGGGTAGAGCTCACTAAAACAAACAATTATTGTATAGGAATATATGGGCGGGAGCGACGCGTTGAGGCACAAACACATAAATAACACATGAAATGCAACACAGTGTTTATTTACAACGTCGCCGCTAAATNGAGGCACAAACACATAAATAACACATGAAATGCAACACAGTGTTTATTTACAACGTCGCCGCTAAATGCCTTTTTATAGCAATGTTTATAACAATTGCTCAAAATNTATAGCAATGTTTATAACAATTGCTCAAAATTGCTACCGCCGACAGTAATGCAAGCTTGGTAGCGTCGATGGAGTGATGCTGATTCTGATGCAGCAGGTCACTGGTTCATCGTTTGACTGCCCTCAACTATCGCCACCATTGTCAGCCAATCATGCCTTATGTAGAGGTCGCCAAGCATGCGTGACTGTTGGTGGATTCATTTCCAGGAACTGTTTTAACTTTTTATGTACGGAATCACTCGTTACATATGCTGCTAATGAACATTTTATGTTTCCGTTAATGTGTTATGTTTTTGTGTTTGTACCTCAACGCGTCACTTCTGCCCATATATTCCTATACAATAATTGTTTGTTTTAGTGAGTTCTACCACCCCTCAAAGCTTGTCCCATGATTTTAGAATCATCCTGTATGTTTTTATTTTTATTCAAGTAATTTAATTTGCATTAATTGCAGTTTAATTATGTTTCTTTAACTACCCAAGAGTATAAATTTTTTTTTGTTTGTTTTTTTTATCATGCNTAATTTGCATTAATTGCAGTTTAATTATGTTTCTTTAACTACCCAAGAGTATAAATTTTTTTTTGTTTGTTTTTTTTTTATCATGTNATGTTTCTTTAACTACCCAAGAGTATAAATTTTTTTTTGTTTGTTTTTTTTATCATGTGGTCCAGGGTTCTCCTTATATCTCCCCAAGGAGTAGTAGTTTTCAAATGTTCTTAGGTGGTGATTTTGAATGTATTTGTGTTAATATGTTAAGTCATTGGGCTCAGTTATTTGTGAATTTTAAGCAAGGAATTTTAGTTCCTTCTTGTAAAAGAGAAGTTTTGTGGTCTGTGTCATGTTCGGCTCAGCTTAAGTTTAGGGCAATGCAGAATTGAAATGTCATACGGCTGAATCATCATAATATAGGTTTAGTACCCCAAACTTGATTAATTAAGTGTTTGCTGGTGGGGGTGTGAACTAAAGAGATCTCCAAATGCCACATTTTAATCTAAATTGACAGATTAATTTTTGGAGTGCTACCAAGATTGACTCCAGGCTACGGCGATGATGGTGTCATCATGGTAACACCTACCTTGTCTTACCATCTGCCGCAAATTTTTGTGTATAATTTTGATTTTCGTTCAATGAACTACACATTTTCAACAAATTTTAAAAGTTTTTACATTATATTGGTGATTAGTGGGACCCAGGAGTCCATTAGTTTCATGCCAATATCAGAACTGAGCTATGTTGGACATTAATTTTTTTTGTATTCTTGTATGATTTTATTTGAAGGTCGGCCATCACCTACTTGTGTGATTTTGTTGATAAGACCCATCATCAGATCATTTTATAAAAAGTGAATTTAGTATTGCTATTAAATGTGATAAGTGTCCCTCATAAATTAATGGGCAACATTACATATTTTTTTTTTGTTTTCCAGTAATCAGTAAATATTATGGCAACGTAATATTGTTTTATTTCTTTGTCTGTGTACGAGGTTTGTTAAAAAAAAGGTTACTTTTTATTTTTCTTGATAAATATTTATTTATTCATCAATATCTATTTTGTCCCCTTCAAAGTAATCCCCCTCAGATATAATACACTTGTGCCAGCGCTTTTTCCAAACCTAGAAGCACTTCTGATATGCGCTTTTTGGTATGGCCTTGAGCTCTCCCAGCGATGCGGTCTTTATCTCCTCAATCGTNCTGATATGCGCTTTTTGGTATGGCCTTGAGCTCTCCCAGCGATGCGGTCTTTATCTCCTCAATCGTGGCAAACCTCTGTCCTTTCATGGGTCTCTTCAGTTTTGGGAACAGGAAAAAGTTGCAGGGGGCCATGTCTGGTGAATACGGTGGCTGAGGCATGACTACGGTGTTGTTTTTGGCCAAAAAATCACGAACAAGCAACAATGTGTGAGCAGGTGCATTATTGTGATGCAAAAGCCATGAATTGTTTTGCCACAAATCCGGGTGTTTTCTTCGTATTGCTTCACGCAAACGGCGCATAACTTCAATGTAATATTCCTTATTGACAGTACGACCTTTTGGCAAAAACTCACTATGAACCAGGCCATTATAATTGAAGAAAACAGTGAGCAAAACCTTCACATTTGACCAAACTTGGCGTGCTTTTTTCGGTCCTGGCTCTTCTGACCGCTTCCATTGGGATGATTGGGCTTTGGTTTCGATGTCATAACCATGAACNCTTTTTTCGGTCCTGGCTCTTCTGACCGCTTCCATTGGGATGATTGGGCTTTGGTTTCGATGTCATAACCATGAACTCATGTTTCGTCACCAGTTATGACCCTTTTGAGCAAATCTGGATCATCGTTGACGTCATTAAACAGCTCCTGAGCGATGCTCATGCGATGGTGCTTTTGATCAAAATTTAGCAATTTTGGAACAAACTTCGCTGCCACCCGTTTCATGCCCAAAACATCCAAAAAAATTGCATGGCATGAGCCAACCGATATGCCGACATCCTCAGCAACTTCCATAATAGTGATTCAACGATTCTCCATAACAATTTTCTTCACTGCTTCAACGTTTTCATCGGTTGTTGACGTGCTGGGGCGTCCAGGGCGGGCATCGTCATTAACATCTTCTCGGTCTTCTGTGAAGAGCTTGTACCACTTATAAACATTTTTTTGCTCAAAGTAGACTCGCCAAATGCCCCAGTCAAAATTTTAAGTGCGTCGAAGCACTTCATTTTATTTTTTACACAAAATTTCATACAGATTCTTTGATCCATTTTTTCGATAGCAAAAAATCGGCATGCACACCAAAACACGTCTAACCTTTATATCTGTCAAAAACTAACTAAAATGCAAAANCGATAGCAAAAAATCGGCATGCACACCAAAACACGTCTAACCTTTATATCTGTCAAAAACTAACTAAAATGCAAAATGGCTGATAATGTCAACATAAGTTGGGGACATGTGTACCAACATAACAAAAAAAAAACAATCAATAATCAAATGTACGTAGCCCACAAACTTTGAAAAGTCACCTTTTTTTTTAACGTACCTCATATATGTTCTGATTGCTTTCAGCAAATCATGATGATGGTCTTGTCCTTTTGTATGGTAAGAAATTGTAATGTATGTGTTTTGCTGTATTTCTGTTCCTCTCCACCTCTTACCATTTTCGCAACTCACTTTCATATCAGTATATACAGATTTAATGGTGCCAAACGTAATGGTTTCATTTATATGTGTACAATGTAAAGAAATATAAGCAGAATAAAATGTTACAGTAGGCCTATTTTTATGCATTTTTGCCACTATATTTTTTTGTTTTTCACTGTTACGTACCAAAATAAGCAACACAAGTTGCAGGCTTGAGTTTACTATATTTTTGTTGAACAGAATGGTCCTTTGTTTTAATATATTAATTCCAACTGTGACCATCTTAAAATAAAGTTACCAAACACACATCAATAACAAGAAATTAAATACAATAATTCTTTTTCCCATAGTTGTAACAGTGTTAAACACAGTTATTACAAAATATAAACATGTATTATGTGTAATGTGTTATATCGTGAAACTCAAATATGTTAATATAATATACAATGATAACCACAGGAACTATCATCAATACAGACATTGTTAAAAAGAGTCATAAAGCTGATTTAAATACAGTTAGATGCCTAAATTGTAAACATTTATACATAGTGCTTATTGAAATATGCCATCATTCTTTGAACTACTGAAATCAATAAACAACGCATTTGACAGTTGAAATTTAGAATTAACATGGGAGTGTTTTAGTTTACTTGTAGAAGAAGGGTACGTAATTGGTACCCAAAAGTAGAACATTAGCAGGGCTTCAGAAAAGTGTGAAGTAACCGTGAATGGCACATAAGAGACATATTGCATGCATTTGAACCGTATGTTATTCTCAGTTTAAAATGTTTGTGTTAAACTTTTGTAAATGTTATCAAGTAAGTTTTATTTTCTTAAATTCTTTTAAAATTCAATTTTGTCAATCAATTTTGCAAAATTTTTATTTCTCTACAAAATAGTAAATTCTTCTAACTTTCTAACTTAGCCAAACAGGCAACATATCTTGTGACCACAAATGTTTAAAAATAATATTTTAAAAGATACATACTTGAGATTTTATTGATAACTAGCAGAATTACCCAAAAACAGAATGACTTTGGAATAATTTGACCCTCAAGTGTTTTCTTTGTTCTACAAGAAAAAATAATTTCCCCACAAATTACTTGTAACTTCTAATTTAGCAGGGTTTTTATTCTGGCTTGTTAATAAATATATGTATACATGTGTATTAGACACACACACTCATTGATTACAAAAATAAATTTTCAGTATTGCAGGAAGAGCAAAAACTTGAAAAAGAAATTTAATTTAAATGTTTGTGAGTATGAAGGGAAAGATAAATGGTTTCTCTTGAGTATTATAATATACTCTCATTTTTTTGTGCTCTGCTTAACCTTTTTTTTTGGCTTTTCTGTGCAGTTTTCTTCAAGGTATTGTAACTTGCACTGCAATAAGGCAATGCTGTGACGTGACTTTGTATCATGAGGAGGGGAGCCATGTATGTCTATTGCTGTGCCTTGTGAGTGGATATTTGTCACTTTTAACTGTCAGCCTTTCATAGAGACTCGCACAAGTCATCCTTTTGTTCCTTAATATGCCTACCTTTTCCCACCCCAACCCCAGTTGCATATTAGTCACTCTGCTCGGACATACAGTGGTTGTTCACTGAATGATGGGTAATTCATATAGTTTCACTTATAAAATATAGTAAATTCTTGATTCTATGACCTTTTACAGTTCTCAGGAAAAGTGTGATTACCTTAAAGGGGTTGTTATTGGAATTTGGATCAATTTTGACAACCCCTACTCATCCCAACTCCCAAATATTTCAAAATTGTGTAAAATTATACTTAAGCTATTTTTAAATTACTCTTGCAGCAAAATCACTTCTTATATAGTACACCGGCAATTTTTATGACCTAAAAAACTCCAGGGTAGCATATATCTATCTATAACAGAGAAATACTAATAAGCGTTGCGGTGGTGTGCAAATCTAATCCATTATATTAAGTTTCCCTGATATAGTAATTGTTAACGGTTTAATCTACTATGTTATCTGGTGTTGGTAGGCCCATGCTTTTTATACTTTTTCCTGACAATATCTGCACTTACTTTTCAATTTCAATGAGTGTAAGGTGAAAAACTTCGTCATTGAATGTTGCTTGTGAATTAAATGGTAAAAACTCTTATTCGTATTTCTCTGTTATAGATAGATATACACAAAGGTGACAAAAGTCATGGGATAGCAATATGCAAATATACAGATGGCAGTAGTATCGCGTACAAAATGTATAAATGGGCAGTGCATTGGTTGGGCTTCCATTTGTAGTCAAGTATTTCATGTGAAAAGGTTTCTGAAGTGATTATGGCCGCACGACGGGAATTAACAGACTTTGAACGCGGAATGGTAGTTGGAGCTAGACACATGGGACATTCCATTTCGGAAATGGTTAGGGAATTCAACATTCCGAGATCCACAGTGTCAAGAGTGTGCCGAGAATACCTAATTTCAGGCATAACCTCCCACCATGGACAACGCAGTGGCCGACCGCCTGCACTTAATGACCGAGACCAACGACATGTGCGGAGAATGGTCAGTGTTAACAGACAAGCCACACTGCATGAAATAACTACAGGAATCAATGTGGGACGTACGATGGACATGTCCGTAAGGACAGTGCGGCGAACTTTGGCTGTACTGGGCTATGCCAACAGAAGACCGACTCGAGTGCCTTTACTAACAGCACGACATCGCCTGCAGCGCCTCTCCTGGGCTCGTGACCGTATCGGTTGGACCCTAGACGACTGGAACACCGTGACTTGATCAGATGAGTCCCGATTTCAGTTGATAAGAGCTGATGGTAGGGTACGAGTGTGGCGCAGACCTTACGAATCCATGGACCCAAGTTGTCAACAAGGAACTGTGCAAGCTGGAGGTGGCTCCATAATGGTGTGGGCTGTTTATACATGGGATGGACTGGGTCCTCTGGTCCAACTGAACCGATCATTGACTGGAAAGGGTTATGTTCAGCTACTTGGAGACCACTTGCAGCCATTCATTGACTTCATGTACCCAAAAAACGATGGAATTTTTATGGATGACAATGCGCCATGTCACCGGGCCACAACTGTTCGCGATTGGTTTGAAGAACATTGTGGACAATCCAAGCAAATGATTTGGCCACCAAGATCGCCCGACATGAATCCCATCGAACATTTATGGGACATAATCGAGAAGTGAGTTCGTGAACAAACTCCTGCACTGGCAACACTTTCGCAATTATGAACGTCTATAGAGGCAGCATGGCTCAATATTTCTGCTGGGAACTTCCAACGACTTGTTGAGTCCATGCCACATCGAGTTGCTGCACTTTGCCGGGCAAAAGGAGGTCCAACACGATATTAGGAGGTATCCCATGACTTTTGTCACCTCAGGCTATGCTACCGTAGATTTTTTTTAGGTCTTTTTATTATATACAATTCTTTACTACATGATATTGTTCCATCTTAACAGTTTAGACAGGTGACAGATACGTAAGCATCCTGTCCAATCACCTGCACCCATTCCTGTCCATTGTGCATTCTGACGGACGTGGACAATTCCAGCAGGACAATGCGACACCCCACTCGTCGAGAGTTGCTACCGAGTGGCTCCAGGAACACTGTTATGATTTTAGACACTTCCATTGGCCACCTAAATCACCAGACATGAACATTATTGAGCATATCTGGGATGCCTTGCAACGTGCTGTTCAGAAGAGATCTCCACCGCCTCGCACTCCTATGGATTTGTGGACTGCCCTGCAGGATTCATGGTGTGAAATGCCTCCTGCATACCTTCAGACATTAGTTGAGTCCATGCCACATTGTCTTGCGGCACTTCTGCGTGCTCGCGGGGGCCCTACACAATATTAGACAGGCGTACCAGTTTTTTTGGCTCTTCAGTGTATAAGCAATTTAGAGAGAAATATTTTCCAATGCAAAACCTCAGATAATAAATTTTTTACAAAGCATGTAATTTTCTTTTGCAATTAATGGGAGAAGTTATACCAGTTCGAAGTAGTATCCCACTGTAGTAATAATTTTTGAATAAACCAACAGGAAATTGTATATTATGTTTTTTCCACCTCTACCATNCAGTATCCCACTGTAGTAATAATTTTTGAATAAACCAACAGGAAATTGTATATTATGTTTTTTCCACCTCTACCATAGAAGGAAAATTTACTGGAGGAAATGCATGGGTTGAAAACAGACTACTCAAGAGCTAATTGGCGAGGTTAAATCCTGCAGTGTTGACACCACCACCTTGGTACTGCCAACCCATAGCACACAAAGTTGAGCATTGATATGGCAACCCAGTCTATGGAGTACATCAAACCCCAAAAGATATTCATCCTCTATTTATGCTATGTATATATTGTGCTCTTGGCTAAGGTCCCCAAGCTTCTAGTTTACCTTTCTCNATATTCATCCTCTATTTATGCTATGTATATATTGTGCTCTTGGCTAAGGTCCCCAAGCTTCTAGTTTACCTTTCTCTTACCTCTAACTAGTGTATTCTCACTTATTACCGCAGTCAAATAGCAATGTTCCGTACTGTAATCAGGCGATCGTTAGGGTAAATGCCTGAGGATGTCTGGTCTTACNTCGCAGTCAAATAGCAATGTTCCGTACTGTAATCAGGCGATCGTTAGGGTAAATGCCTGAGGATGTCTGGTCTTACTACTTTTATGGTCACCCCAATGTTGATGACCATCTGGCAAGGAACATCATGCAGGCTTCCCTCTAACAGTGTTTCATTCAAATCCTCTTTAACTAAATGTACCTGTAAAAACAATGGGGTCTTCTCTTTAGCAGTCACTGACCTTCTCCCCCCAAGATCAATGTTTACAAGTTTTCAGAATATGTTGTACTCTCACCTGCCTCTCGCCTCCTCTTTTCTTGCTGTTGCTTCTGTTATGGGCAGTAGGCTCTTAGGTTCCCCAGCTTTCCACATGACCAACACTCTTGCAGTTTGGGTAGGGAGCTACGAAGCTCTATAGCGCAGATCCTGGAAGCGATGTCCCTCATGGTTGTCTGCATCTCCTTCAATGTCCTCTTGATGCCATGGTCGTCATCTTCGTTCAGTGTCACTGCCAGTACCAGATGTTGGGGTGTGGACCCCGGTCTTGCTGACTTCACCTCGAGTGCTCGGGCCAGGACGTTCTGCATGGGGCAGGGTGCAGCCAGACATACCACTTGCTGAACCTCTGTGTCTGCAATAGCGTTGATGAAGAAGTCGTCTGCGATGATGTCATGAGCCTCCCCAGGGTACCCTTCCAGAGATAAGTGGGACAGTCCATGATGTCTTGCCATAGCTCTTGCAGTGACTCTATTGGTTGATGGGTGTGGTTTTACAGTTGGGCATAGTAGGCATGTTGCAGATATGTCACTGAAACATAGCTCCAAGGCAGATACCACTGTGGGGTACTTCAGTTGTTGTCGCTCTGGAAAAAATTGTAGTATGCTCAGCGCAGCACCTCTCAGTACAACAGTGAGGTAGTAAGCCCACTGTTTGTCTGACCAGCCATTCGGTGTGGCTACTATTTCGAATTGATGTTAGTACTCCTGCCAAGGAATCTGACCACTATAAGTGGTGGGCTTAATTATGACCCCCTTCCCCACTCCTGGCTGTGTGACACCAATGCCGCAGAGCTGCTGGCTATCCTCCAAGGTTGCTGTATTGGTTATGACTTACACTGCTTCCCCACTTCTCTCTGCTGCCGGTTTGGTGATAGTGGACCTCTGCTGTTGAAGAAATTCCTGCCAATCCTTCTCTAATGCACTGATATATTTTTTTATTTCATTCTTGACAATGTCCATCCTTTAGTTTACATTGTCTACTATTTAATTTATGGTGTTCATCCTTTCACTCAAAATGTCAATTTTTCTTGCTTACATTCTCTTTTCCTGTGTCTGTTTTCCTATCTACTAAATTAGTTATATTATTTACCTGGCTATTTACATTATCGTTTATAATGTTACCAGTTTCATTTACACTTTTTATTACAGAACTAAATGAGGTATTTATTGTTTCATTCACACTTTCTTTTACACTACCAACTTGGTTGTTTACGTCTTCTTTCCAGCTATTTACACTTGTGCTCACATTAACCATTTGGCAGCCTAGACCATCAATTACTACTTGCAGTGCTTCCAGTTCTGCAGACTTTTTCTAGTTAACATTCACTGCAATGTTTGTACAAAACTGTCTTAATTGTTTTTGGCCTACAACTATTAAAATTAAGATATTTTAAAATCATTAATTACTATCCCTTTGCCTAACTTAATTTACAGTTGAGTACCTGCATCCTACTTCCCACTTCTGACATTGTTACATGCCATAGGGGTATATCCGAGCTCGTGAGGGATGGAGGTATTAATAAAAATAAAAGGAAGTAAATTATNAGGTATTAATAAAAATAAAAGGAAGTAAATTATATTTTTAAAAATTAATTTATACTTCTATAAATATTCACACAGCTATTATTTACAGCATTAAACTATCTATATTCATCATTACTCTTGTTATTCTCAGTGATTGCAATATTTAAAATCTATCTCAGTTTTTAATTGAAGTCCTTATCTCTGTCTCTATATATTGGTTACAGTCAATTCACACTCATTATTTAAACATATTCAATCTATCTATTGCCATCATTCCAAATGTTTTTCACTCATAGATTCAGTTTAATAGTCTCACCTGTCAGTCGCACTCTCAACTACACCGATGTTCGCAGTCCGCAAACTTCACCCCCGCTAGTGTCACTCTTGCTGCC
Source organism: Clitarchus hookeri (assembly GCA_002778355.1). Lineage (NCBI taxonomy): Eukaryota > Metazoa > Arthropoda > Insecta > Phasmatodea > Phasmatidae > Clitarchus > Clitarchus hookeri. The sequence goes on along the minus strand of NQII01000149.1, from coordinate 1,237,850 downwards.
ACTCTTCACTTTGCTGGCTCTTCGCTTCACTGTCTTCACACACTTTGCACTTAATGTTGTCCAACCCTCTCAACTGTAGAGTGTTGCCTTGGGGGCCCGTCTTGTAGTCTCGCAGACCTGATTTGGAAAGTTCCCTGTACCCTGAGTCTTGCTGAGAGAGGCAAGGGTGATTATGAGAACATCTTTTCAATGGTAACACCAGAAATTTAATCTGCTCAAGGACGGGAGCGCACAAGTCCCGATAGGCTTATCACGGTGGCACGTTTTTGTAAATCTGAGTACACTTCTCAGGTTACAGCTCGCCCCTTGACACTGATTCGCTCATTTGAACAGGATGGGACAAGGGAAGCGATGCAGAGCAGCAAGGCTGTAATAAAACAGCACATATTCTCCATGCCCATTTACACTTTATGATAAATTTTTGATTTGGATAAAATGAATTGGGTACAATGAGCCGACATTGGTGTTGAATTCTTAAGGAAAGCAAAGAAAGCAATATTTGCTTCTTTAAAGACCAATTTCAACTTAGAAAATACAACGCGTTTCCGAAAAGTAAAGATACAACAACTATAATCGGTTCACGACTGGAAGAGACTTTCTTGAAGCCCTGCTAAATTTCTACTTTCAAGCCCATTTNACAACAACTATAATCGGTTCACGACTGGAAGAGACTTTCTTGAAGCCCTGCTAAATTTCTACTTTCAAGCCCATTTCGTATCCTTCCACCAAAGGCAAACAAACATTGACATGTGACTGCCATGTGAGTCACATGGCAATGTTTACATGCACTGATTTCATTCCACTGTGTGTGTGTACATGTGTTCATACATGCACGTACCCATTATAAAAGTCATGTATATATTATTAATGGATATTCCACAAGCGTAAAGTTTTTAATTTTGAGAATTTCACACAAAAGAATATGCGATGCCAGCGAAAAACATTTCATTCTATAAACCCAAAATGTGAGTATTTTGATGAATCGATAGTTGTTGTCTATTTACAATCAATTGTTAGTGACTTTCGATAAATTCCCGTACATCGAAGGCAAGATCATCAGTATTGATCGAAATTGCTACAGACGTTAAAATGGCGTGGTGGTTGAGTCGGATGTTTCGCGCAATTGTAAAACGTTATTTAAAAATGGTTGTGACAGTTTTCGACAGGACGGCAGAGTTTGCGAGTGAAGGATTCTACGTCTTCGACAATGTGAAAACAATTCTTATGTGCAAATACTGCAACGTTAGAATACAGTGGCAAAGGAAAGACACGTGCACGAAACACACAAAAACAAAATGAATCAGTACAACGAGAAAGTGAGCACAAATTAAAATCATACGTTATTAAAAACCAAATAATAAAGAGCGGATATTAGTAAAACAAGACAAATAAATGAATTATTATAGGTTAAACAAGATAATCGCACAAATTTTCTGGCACATGTGTCAACCACACGCCGCCAACAACACAAGGAACGAAGGTAAGTAAACAAATGGCCCGCGTTACTTTCACCTTGAGCGTGATCATGTGACTATGCAAGAAACGTTGAAATCTAAATNCAAAAACAAAATGAATCAGTACAACGAGAAAGTGAGCACAAATTAAAATCATACGTTATTAAAAACCAAATAATAAGTAGCGGATATTAGTAAAACAAGACAAATAAATTAATTATTATAGGTTAAACAAGATAATCGCACAAATTTTCTGGCACATGTGTCAACCACACGCCGCCAACAACACAAGGAACGAAGGTTAGTAAACAAATGGCCCGCGTTACTTTCACCTTGAGCGTGATCATGTGACTATGCAAGAAACGTTGAAATCTAAATACATTAGCATCACGTCATTAATTATTGGCATAATAAGATACAAGTCTTTTCGACACCCATTTGTAAGCGATAAATTAACAATTANCGTTACTTTCACCTTGAGCGTGATCATGTGACTATGCAAGAAACGTTGAAATCTAAATACATTAGCATCACGTCATTAATTATTGGCATAATAAGATACAAGTCTTTTCGACACCCATTTGTAAGCGATAAATTAACAATTACGTTAAAACTTTGGAACTATTTCCTCTCTTTGTGCTGGCAACTTAACGGCTTAACTGTATCCGCGCTCACCGCTGTTTGTAATGTTATATGCATGTCGCTAATGGCTAGGGTGTTTTTTTATAGGTTGATTTTCAAAAGTTTCTTCCAGTCGTGAACTGACTATAGTAGTCAACCAAAACACTTTTATTTAACAAAGCATCCACTACAAATATTTACTGGTACATATATGTTTCTGTTCTCCATAATTGTCACTATTGTCCAAACACTTCTTAAGTTTAGGTACNCGAAAACACTTTTATTTAACAAAGCATCCACTACTAATATTTACTGGTACATATATGTTTCTGTTCTCCATAATTGTCACTATTGTCCAAACACTTGTTAAGTTTAGGTACTAGCTTCTGTACCCCAGAGTCATAGAATTCTTCCCCCTGTTGCAGGAACTACATTTCAACTTCATGTTTTATCTCATAATCGTTGTGGAAGTGTTGTTATGCAAGATGTTTCTTTAGGTAAAGAAATAAGTGAAAGTCACTAGGCGCAACGTCTGGGCTGTGTGGCAAGTGGTTAAAAACTTCCCACTTTAATCTTGCAAAAACACTTTGGTGACAATCTTTGTGCGAGTTCGAGCATTGGCATGAAGCAGGTGGACAACACTTGTCAACATTCCTCTCCATTTGTTTTGAATAATCTGTAACAGGCATTGCAAGGTTTAGCAATATCTAACAGTATTAATTTTGGTGCAGGGGCATGAAGTCATTCAGAAGAATGTCTTTTCTTTCCCAGAAAACAGATACCATAATTTATTTAGCTAGAATTAAAGTTTTGAATTTTCTTTGCTTTTTGGAAATGTGTATGTCGTCAATGCAGTGAGTGTTGCTTGGATTCAGAATTACGGTGATAAACCCAAATTTCATTGACTGTCACAATATGGTAAATAAATTCATCTCCTGCATCTATGCAGCATGTGAGGAAGTTAAGTATGAATCTACTTTATTAAATTTTGTCTATTCATAAGATCCCCATAAACTGAAACAATTTCTTTGTGACTATCTGCTGGGCGCTCACCTTTTGCATGGAGAAAATGTTTGACAGAGCACACTACACATTTGGTGGGATTCTGAATCATTGCAGTCATTGTACACATACTTAAATCATTCTCAGAGTAGTAATGAAGAATGACCACAGGGAAAAGCAAAACAATCAAGGTGAAAGCCAGTGTTGCCAACATACATATCACAACATTACCTTTCTGCCTACATGGAATATGTCTTTACTATTCAGACACTTCTCATATATTTTATTATAACTGCTTAGAGCAAAAAAGCCAAAGATTGGTTTTTTTTTAATTCACGGTTCTCCACTTTAAGGTTAGACAAATAACCTGTAACTAAGGCAGAAGGAAATCTATAATACAGCAATTACTTCTTTAAAATTATCATGCTTGCTCTTATTCAAGTTTTAGGTAGTCAAAGGGTATTTAAATATCAATATTAAATTTTCATTGGAAGTACACATGAAGCAATTCATAAAATACTTAATGCGCTCAGCAGCAAAAAAATTGGCGTTAGGGAATGAGAAATAAGAGAGAAAGGATGAAAGCGGAAAAGAGCAGAGGGTTTTGAGGAGAGAGGAACGTAGGTAGGCTAAAAATGTTGTCTTTACTGTAGGCATTATGCTGTTGGTACCTACCATTGTGAATTGTATTACTTATTTGTATGCATATTATTTAATCATATCTTAATCATGCAATTTCAAGTTAAAGCATGTACCTTTCTTCATATTAAATTTTTTTAATTTGCACCTTTATCCACAAGTTCTCAAAAGTATATCTAATGAAAATTTCATGTAATGTAAATATTTTTATAAAAATTGTATTTTTTTATAGGGAGAAGAAAAAGAAGTGGCAAGTGCTCGTGTCATCATTGATATAGTTGATGCAAATGACAATCCACCAGTGTTTTCTTCTTCGTCATATAGATTACAAGTGCCAGAAGATGTCCGTCCAGGGACTCTCATATCTAATATAAGTGCCACTGACAAGGACAGTGGAATATTTGGACAACTGACATATGCTGTTAAGGGTTTTGGATCAGAAAAATTTAAAACTCATCCAACAGGAGGAGGACTGTACATTGCAGATAATTCACAAGGTATTATTATTATTTTTATTAAAACCTATATTTTGAAACATTAGTAATTATTAAACTTTGGTGCACATACATAATTTTTGTTATATTGGGGATGGATTGAGGGACCTTGACGGCCACTAGGGTACAATAACAGACACAGGAACTCCATAGACACATATATTGAAGTGTGTATTGTGGCACAATTCTGTAAGTCTCTCCCTATTGGTTGGTTACGGGGAGGTGCTGCACACTACCATCATACTTTGTAAAGAGTCGGTAGTCGTCGTGTCTTTCTGTAGTGTAGTTCATTGTTCTTATAATAAAAGTGTTCTCTCAATAAGGTAGTATTTATTCCCAAATTCATACCACAGCAAGGTATATATGTTAATAGGTTATGGGTCCAGGTACGGAATTAGGAAAAGTGTTGTTTAGTTAAGGCAGAGAAAACTTGTACGGCCAGAATTTCTTGTGTGAAGCGGGACGTTCTCGTAGCAAGCATGGCAGCGGTAAACAGTGTACCTCCAAGCCAAAAATAGTTCGACGGTACTGGTTTTTCTGACTGGGAGTTTAGATTGAAAATCTGTTTGGAAAGTGAACAATGCTTGGAAGCTTTAAGTGAAAGCAACAGTGAAACTTCCGAAAATAATTTCAAGAAAATGGACTTGAAGGCGCGGGACATTATCATGCAAGCTGTTACAGACAGTGTAGTGGGAGCCATTAAAATGAAAACTTCAGTGAGGGATATGTTTTCAGCCCTGAAAGCTACATATACGAGACAAGGTTTGTCANGTTAAGGCAGAGAAAACTTGTACGGCCAGAATTTCTTGTGTGAAGCGGGACGTTCTCGTAGCAAGCATGGCAGCGGCAAACAGTGTACCTCCAAGCCTAAAACAGTTCGACGGTACTGGTTTTTCTGACTGGGAGTTTAGATTGAAAATCTGTTTGGAAAGTGAACAATGCTTGGAAGCTTTAAGTGAAAGCAACAGTGAAACTTCCGAAAATAATTTCAAGAAAATGGATTTGAAGGCGCGGGACATTATCATGCAAGCTGTTACAGACAGTATAGTGGGTNAGTGGGAGCCATTAAAATGAAAACTTCAGTGAGGGATATGTTTTCAGCCCTGAAAGCTACATATACGAGACAAGGTTTGTCAGCAAGAGTGGATTCAAAACGTGAACTAGGGGAAATGCGATTCAAGAGAGGTAGTCTCGCCGATTTCTTGGAAAGCTTTGTAAGAAAAGTGCAAGAGATACATTCAACAGGTGCTACCTACGATGACGAAGAAGTGATATCACAGCTTCTTATCGCTATGTCCAGGTCTTATCAGGCAGTTACCACATCAATTGACATCCTATTTTCGCAAACATCTGAAGTGGTGACAATCGAGTTTGTAAAAAATAAACTGATCCAAGAAGAAATGCAACAGTTGAGAGAAAAAGAGCAAACGGGAACACAGGAAGGTGTAGCATTTTATCGTCAGGCTCTAGGGGACGAGGAAAATGGTCTAATTTTCAGCACTACAGCAAACCAAATCTGTCAAAACCCCCTACAGACTTTCCTTTCAAGTGTAATGCATGTGGTGTCCGTGGGCACAAGAAAGTTGACTGCCCAAATCGAGGACCAATCCAGAATTGGGGGGAAAATAATTATAACAGTGGTGGTTGTGATAACAGGTACAAAATGAAGTGTTTTTGTGTAAATGATTGTGATAGAGAAGAAATAGCATTCTTATCAATAGTGAAAGAAGAAGCTATGGTATCAGCCAGCCATGATAATGTTAATGTAAACAAAGGCAGTAGTGTTATGTTTTTGGCAGATTCTGCATGTACACATCATTTGATTGGGTTGGACGCTGCTCATTTACTTACGGATGTAGAAGATGTGAATGTTTTAATAAATGTTGCCAAGAAAGATCATAAATTAAAGGCAATAAAGCGTGGCACTTTGTTAATGTCATATGATAACAAACCCATCAAATTGAAAGCCTTTTATTGTGCGGTGAGTTGCAGTANCGTGGCACTTTGTTAATGTCATATGATAACAAACCCATCAAATTGAAAGCCTTTTATTGTGCGGTGAGTTGCAGTACAATTTAATTTCTGTACCCAAAATAGAAAATGAAGGATATACTGTTATTTTAAGTGTGGGACAGTAAAAATAAGAAAGAATGGTGTTACTTACATTCAAGGTGAGAAACTTGGATATTTGCATACCATAAGTTTTTACCCAAGAATTAATCATTCTGCCAATCTGATTGTGACTAGTGACATACTTCATCGAAGAATGGNACCATAAGTTTTTACCCAAGAATTAATCATTCTGCCAATCTGATTGTGACTAGTGACATACTTCATCGAAGAATGGCGCATTATTCAGTATACCCAACGAACACAATTTGTGATGTATGCCTTAGAGGGAAGATGACTCGCTCTTCATTCAACCCGATACCGGACTACAAGAAAGCAACGCAATTTTTGGAAATTGTGAGCAGTGATGTTGCCGGGCCAATCACACCGATAAGTTATGAAGAATGCAGGTATTATGTGATTTTTATTGATCACTATTCTCATTTCACGTGTGTATACATGCTAAAAAATAAAGGGGACATTTTCAACAAATTTGTTGAATATGAAGCCATGGTGAAAGCGAAGTTCGGCTGCAAAATTTCCTGATTTAGATCAGACAAGGGAGGTGAGTATAGTTCCTCTGAGTTAATAGATTTTTGCAAGCAGAAGGGGATTCAGCTCAAGCCAAATATAGCCAGGAATCCTGAGCAGTCCGGAATTTGTGAAAGGATGAATAGAAAATTATTGAATATGGCAAGATGTTTTGATTTTGGCCTCAGGCCTTGACAAAACAATGTGGAGTGAAGCTATCCGAATGGCTGCGTACATTATTAATCGTTTGCCTACATCTGCATTCTCCAACAAGCAGAGACCAGCAGAGTTATGGTACGGGCATCCAGTTGAGCTGGAAAAAATGTGAGTTTTCAGTTCTATCGCATATGCACATATACCAAATGAGGATCATACTGGAAAATTAAGTGAACACAGTAAGCCTCTTGTTATGATAGGGTATGTTACCAATGGTTATCGTTTATGGGACGCTGAGCTTGGAAAAGTTGTTACTGCTCGCTCAGTCATATTCAATGAAACTTCAAAACGTATACAGGAGGAGGTAATTGGTGCTCCAAGAGAAGATGAAGCTGAAGAAATCAAATCGTCCAACGGGAACGAGAATCACACGAGAACCTCACCTGTGACTCGCTATCGGAACAAAGAATATCAAAGAGGGAACCTTGATTGCCTTCGAAGTTTGAAGACTTTGACATGACCATGATGGTTGCCTTATCAGTAAGATACTTACCTATGGAGAATCCCACAACATTTGAGGAAGCAGTTGAAGCCAAAGAAGGATGGGAAGAGGCGATTACAGAAGAACTAGAGAACCAAGCAAGGAACAAGACTTTGGAACTTGTACCGTGTCCACCTAATGTGAATGTTATAGACTCCAAGTGGGTGTTTACCCAGAAGACAGTTGATGGTATAGATGTAAAGAAAGCTAGGTTGGTTGGGCGTGGGTTTCAACAAGAAACTTCAGTTGATGAGGATGTGTATGCTCCTGTAGCACGTATGGTAACACTCAGAGTTCTTCAAATTTTTTCAGTTGAATTTGATTTACAAATCCATGTGATGGATGTTAAGTCTGCATTTTTTAATGGTATTCTTGAGGATAAAGTATATATGAAACCTCCAAAAGGTTTAGAAAATGTACCTAATAATTTTGTTTGTTTGTTGCATAAATGTTTGTATAGTTTGAGTGTGTCTCCTAAATTATGGAACAAATGTTTAGATATAACCTTAATTGAGATAGGGTTTATCAGGAGTAAAGTAGACCCATGTTTATACATTATAGATTCAACGTTTTTACTTATTTGGGTTGATGACCTAATTTCAATCTCAAAATGTGATAAAGAAATTGCTAGAATAAAAAATTCTTTGCAAGACAAATTCGAAATAAAAGATATGGGAAGTAAGGATAAATTAAAATTTCTTAGAATAGATATTGAAAAATCTGATAATTGTATTTTTATTTCTCAACAAATGTTAATTGAAAAAGTTTTGATATCATTCAATATGACAGAATGCAAGGGTAGTAATATTCCAATTCAGGCTGGGTTGCAATTACCAATAGATAATGAAAATTTAAACCATCATATTCCTTATCGTGAATTAGTAGGGTGTCTCATGTACATTGTGTTAGGCACACGACCTGACTTATGTTATTCTGTGGCATATTTCAGCCAATTTCAACACAATTATATTGATGCACATTTTAGGGAGCTAAAGAAAGTTCTAAGGTACTTGAGTACAACTAAAACTTTGGAAATTAAAATTTACCAAGAGTTCAACTTATTAAAAATTAGAACTAACCTCATATGCTAATGCAGATTATGCATCTGGTATTAACGATCGTAAAAGCATTTCTGGATTTATTGTGAAATTGAATGATTGCGTTGTAGGATGGAAATCGAAGAAACAATCGGTTGTGTCTCTGTTATCATCTGAGTCAGAGTATGTAACAATGACAGTCTGTTTGACCGAATGTCTCTTTCTTAAGCAACTAATTGAGGGAATGTGTAGTCAGGAGTTAGGCCTAATTTTACTTTTTGAAGACAATCAGTCAGCTATTAAAATGGCCAACACTGCAGAGATCAAAAGGTTAAAACATGTCAGAGTAAAGTATAATTTCATAAAGAATCTAGTGGCTGAAGGAATTGTAAAGATTAAGTATGTTGCTTCAAGTGAACAGGTCGCAGATTTAATGACCAAGGGCTTACCTTTTCAAAAATTTAAATATTTTGCCAGAAGCTTGGTCTTATCTAAAGTTTTAATTTGTATTTCTGCTATTTTTGTATTTTTCTTATTCTGTATACCTACTTCAGTTCTTATTGTTATTTTAAGTAATGCTCTTTACACATTATGTTCTTGATAAGTATATGCCGTTTCAGAGTTATTGCTCTTATAGAATTGACTGGGGGTATTGAAGTGTGTATTGTGGCACAATTCTGTAAGTCTCTCCCTATTGGTTGGTTATGGGGAGGTGCTGCACTCTACCGTCATGTCATACTTTGTAAAGAGTCGGTAGTCGTCGTTTCTTTCTGTAGTGTAGTTCATTGTTCTTATAATAAAAGTGTTCTCTCAATCAGGTAGTATTTATTCCCAAATTCATACCACAGCGAGGTATATATGTTAATAACATATACCATGTATGCACAAGCATTTTCTTGTGGAATGATTGTATCTACCAGGATGCTGTCTCATGAGGGAAACATATGAGGATGTAGGATGTCACTGATGTACCACTGTCTTATAAGGACTCCCTTGTGATTTTATGCATATGTACCAACTTACATCCAATTTAGACCTTTCCTTCTAGGTGTTTCACATTTTTGTCAGCCAGAGATGTACATTTTCAGTGGAATGAGAACTTATTAAGTATAGCTTAATTTGAATAACTATTTTAATTATGTTTAAATTTTTAATTTATATAATGTAAAGTACTGAAATTAAATGTGATTACCATCTTTTTTTGTGTAAGGATCAAACCATTTAGTCCTCTGCTGTTAGAATTCTAGCAGCAGAGGACTAAATGGTTTGATCCGTACACCGATACCAACGTAACAAGAAGTTGTGGACAAAATTTACTCTTCACAAGTAGTGTAAATTGATTATAATGTCAAGTCTGTGTGACAACCAGAACATTAAATTCAACACATACAAAAGACACATTAAAATGGGTGTAACCATCCAGAATGGCCATACATGAAGCACTACTTTTATGTAACCTGTCATACAAATGCTGAATGTCTCTCTGGGGTACGGTATCCCACATTCATTGTACTTCATTTCATCAAAATCTTTTTGATCAAGCATTCAATCCTTTATTATATCATTCAAAATTAATGTTGAGATAGATGAAATGGGATTTGAGAAAGATTGATTTCATCAAAAGTTTGTCACACTTTTAAATTTCCTTTATACATTCCCAAAAAAATATTTTTATTTTTCTGTTCCTGAAGTTACCTGCTGAGACATCACTGACGCTAGTAAAGAGTAAATAACATGTCCCTAATTGAGTATGTGTGTGGTTAGTTGAAATGCCAGTAGCTGCTGTACCACATTATCCAGGATTTGGAACTTAGAGTTCAACAGTTGTGATCCTCACGACAACATCCAGCATCTGATAGAATCCATTCCAGACTGTGTTGCAGTGCAAAGGGGTGTGATGCACTATTGAAAATGATTGGATGTCGTACTACATATCCATATGTAATTGTCCTGTTACTCTGTTTTGTTGGTGATCATGTGTATTATTCATCTGTATAACTACATCTTTAAAAATTCAGTGCCATCCAATGCATCCTTCTGTGTGCACTATTTTTGTTATCCGACAATGTAAGATGACCCTTGATAGTTTGGAAATAATAATTGTAATAAAACATTGTTTTATATTTGTATAAATACTGTGTGTATTAAAACAAAAATTTCTGACTGACATTTACCTACTTTCTTATCAGTATGTTGGTTACAAGGGATTAATATAACTTAATTGAGGTAAAGCCACATTGCATAATGCAAAACTGCCTGAAACAAAACCCTGACACAGGACAACGTCGTGTCCCTTTTAGACCATCTGCCATGCCGCACCTCCACCTCCACCGCTGCAATGAGCATGGTGGGTGCAGTGTAGTGTAGTGCGAGTAAGAGCACCACCTCCTTGGCATTTAGGAGCATGGGACTCTCACAATTCGCCTTCGAGAAGTTTCTTCAGTAATGTAATCTTGCACAATCTTAACTAAATCGTTAATTAATAGCTACTTAGGGCATGTAGATCACCCTGGATAGGCCCACTGAATACGTAGCATAAGTGTCAGGCGTGAGGGGAGCCTGACCTCATCTTCATCTTTGGGATGACTCAACCATTTACCATCACCAAGGGAATGGCGTACATCCAGGCAGATGACCACACGACCTTGAGATCTCTAGCAACACCATCACAACACCGCCTGTTGACGGTGTCTGGCACGTAAATCTTGTTACCTACACAATAATTCATTCCCATCTTTTGGTCACTGCCCCTCAAAACCAGTGTGCATCCATCCCAGAGTGTTAATGCAAAATATCTTCTTGTTTGCTACATTAGAGTTATCACTAACACTCATTAAAAACATTATATTACCAAATCAACAAAAATGTATATAACCTGTTTGTTAATGTAAAGGCTTACTACAAATTCAGAGACAGGATATTCAGAATACTAATATGTTTTATCAATTTAGCATTTTTTGCATCTGATAAGAGTCATATTGGTTTCATATTTTACCATTATGCACATACTAGTCAAGTAAAGTTCTCTGATTATGTAACTGCAGAAGTAATAATTATTTCTGATTTAAATATTAAATTTTATAGGTGGCAATTATTCCCATGAATGATTTTTAATTGTTACCTACATATATTATAAAATTCTCTTGAAGTTGTTTGGCTAATTTGGGGATGGATTACATACTAACCTAAACATACATTTCAAATCTGCATACAAGTNGGGTGTGATGCACTATTGAAAATGATTGGATGTCGTACTACATATCCATATGTAATTGTCCTGTTACTCTGTTTTGGTGATCATGTGTATTATTCATCTGTATAACTACATCTTTAAAAATTCAGTGCCATCCAATGCATCCTTCTGTGTGCACTATTTTTGTTATCCGACAATGTAAGATGACCCTTGATAGTTTGGAAATAATAATTGTAATAAAACATTGTTTTATATTTGTATAAATACTGTGTGTATGAAAACAAAAATTTCTGACTGACATTTACCTACTTTCTTATCAGTATGTTGGTTACAAGGGATTAATATAACTTAATTGAGGTAAAGCCACATTGCATAATGCAAAACTGCCTGAAACAAAACCCTGACACAGGACAACGTCCTGTCCCTTTTAGACCATCTGCCATGCCGCACCTCCACCTCCACCGCTGCAATGAGCATGGTGGGTGCAGTGTAGTGTAGTGCGAGTAAGAGCACCACCTCCTTGGCATTTAGGAGCATGGGACTCTCACAACTCGCCTTCGAGAAGTTTCTTCAGTAATGTAATCTTGCACAATCTTAACTAAATCGTTAATTAATAGCTACTTAGGGCATGTAGATCACCCTGGATAGGCCCACTGAATACGTAGCATAAGTGTCAGGCGTGAGGGGAGCCTGACCTCATCTTCATCTTTGGGATGACTCAACCATTTACCATCACCAAGGGAATGGCGTACATCCAGGCAGATGACCACACGACCTTGAGATCTCTAGCAACACCATCACAACACCGCCTGTTGACGGTGTCTGGCACGTAAATATTGTTACCTACACAATAATTCATTCCCATCTTTTGGTCACTGCCCCTCAAAACCAGTGTGCATCCATCCCAGAGTGTTAATGCAAAATATCTTCTTGTTTGCTACATTAGAGTTATCACTAACACTCATTAAAAACATTATATTACCAAATCAACAAAAATGTATATAACCTGTTTGTTAATGTAAAGGCTTACTACAAATTCAGAGACAGGATATTCAGAATACTAATATGTTTTATCAATTTAGCATTTTTTGCATCTGATGAGAGTCATATTGGTTTCATATTTGACCATTATGCACATACTAGTCAAGTAAAGTTCTCTGATTATGTAACTGCAGAAGTAATAATTATTGCTGATTTAAATATTAAATTTTATAGGTGGCAATTATTCCCATGAATGATTTTTAATTGTTACCTACATATATTATAAAATTATCTTGAAGTTGTTTGGCTAATTTGGGGATGGATTACATACTAACCTAAACATACATTTCAAATCTGCATACAAGTCCTTGGCTTATCATTCAGGTTCTAAAATCACAGCCTCATGATTTGAAGGTTATACTTTATTGACAATTGAGGTCACCATTATCACAAGAATTTATTAGATAGGGCTATTACAGTTTTACCACTTGTGAGTCGTTGAAAAATATGAGTGATTTAAAAAAATTGTAAGCTATATGATGCTTCATAATCCCTGTCTTCTATCCTCATATTGTCTTTATTCTGTGGAAAACATAGAAGTTGAAATTTATATATTTCTGTGTGCGCATGAGTGTGTGAGAAATTATTTCTTTGGATTTGTGAGTAAGAAACATGCATAGATGAAAAGGGTATTAAAGAACAAGAAGTTACCAATATAACTAATTACCCTACTTTCCTATACATAAGCATGCAAGTAACTTTGAAGGAGTAAGACTGAGATAAAAGGAACATGTGTGTTATAATAAAATATTAATATTGCCATCATTTTGAAAATAAGTGCCTAGCCCACTTAAAACACATCCATGTAGGGTTATCACAGNTCATAAGAAAATATTAATATTGCCATCATTTTGAAAATAAGTGCCTAGCCCACTTAAAACACATCCATGTAGGGTTATCACAGTAATACAATAATACTTGTTTGCTATAATTTGGTGTGAGTCAGTTGATTGTTTTTCTGAGATATGGCATATAAGTGGAACTATCTTACAAAATGGTGGAAAAAAGAGGGTCTGTGTAAGCATAATTAATAGTTGTAATTCAGGCTACTACCAGCATGCAATGTTTGAAATCAGTTACATGTTTTGTAGGTAAGAACGTAGTAATAAAAATGCTAATATAGCTGCCACAAAAAAAAAATGTGCCTTGCCCACCTAAAACATATCAGGAATCTGTTTATTATTTTATGAGATTATTCTTTCATCTGGGGCTATTTTACAAAATTGTAGCCAAAAGAGACTATGCTATAGCTTACTTAATGCTTGCAGTTGATACTTTCAGCATACCAAGTTTGGTCAAAATGGGCTCAATTGTATGATATAGGTATATACCAAATTAACCTTGCATATATATATATGTGGCAGCTATGTTGAAAATTACTGCCTTATCCATTTAAGTTTTATATGATAATTTGCAAAATTTGGCAAAAATCTATTGGATAGTTTCTGAGATACCTATTATGTAAAAGCTTAATTTTTTCACTTAGTTATCTCTTCCAAAATGGCAGACAAATAACACTGTACCTCCCTAAATTATATTTACATGATGAATTGTCAAAATATGGAATTTGATCTAAATTGATGAAATTGTTTCTACGATATAAAAAGGGCACCTATACTATTAAAATCACCACTATTTTGAAAATAAGTACATTGCCTGGTAGAAAACTATATAAGTTGGATGTCCTTATTATGTTCTATATGCGTAATTAGTGGGTTCAAAACTTATAAGTAGAGACATGCATCCTAGGCAAGTATACACATGATNGTGTAATTAGTGGGTTCAAAACTTATAAGTAGAGACATGCATCCTAGGCAAGTATACACATGATTGCATAAGCCTATCTTTCCAAGGAAAATAGGCTAAAAATGGAAGAAAGTGTACTGCAGGTTGGACAATATGTGTATGCATGACATGTTGACGAATACAAAATGTATGTATAAAGGGACCATTCTGTAATTTGATATAAATGTATAGGAAGTTAACAGTGAAATATCTCCATTGATGCAGATCCCAAGGTNTTTGAAATCAGTTACATGTTTTGTAGGTAAGAACGTAGTAATAAAAATGCTAATATAGCTGCCACAAAAAAAAAATGTGCCTTGCCCACCTAAAACATATCAGGAATCTGTTTATTATTTTATGAGATTATTCTTTCATCTGGGGCTATTTTACAAAATTGTAGCCAAAAGAGACTATGTTATAGCTTACTTAATGCTTGTAGTTGATACTTTCAGCATACCAAGTTTGGTCAAAATGGGCTAAATTGTATGATATAGGTATATACCAAATTAACCTTGCATATATATATATGTGGCAGCTATGTTGAAAATTACTGCCTTATCCATTTAAGTTTTATATGATAATTTGCAAAATTTGGCAAAAATCTATTAGATAGTTTCTGAGATACCTATTATGTAAAAGCTTAATTTTTTCACTTAGTTATCTCTTCCAAAATGGCAGACAAATAACACTGTACCTCCCTAAATTATATTTACATGATGAATTGTCAAAATATGGAATTTGATCTAAATTGATGAAATTGTTTCTACGATATAAAAAGGGCACCTATACTATTAAAATCACCACTATTTTGAAAATAAGTACATTGCCTGGTAGAAAACTATATAAGTTGGATGTCCTTATTATGTTCTATATGCGTAATTAGTGGGTTCAAAACTTATAAGTAGAGACATGCATCCTAGGCAAGTATACACATGATTGCATAAGCCTATCTTTCCAAGGAAAATAGGCTAAAAATGGAAGAAAGTGTACTGCAGGTTGGACAATATGTGTATGCATGACATGTTGACGAATAGAAAATGTATGTATAAAAGGACCATTCTGTAATTTGATATAAATGTATAGGAAGTTAACAGTGAAATATCTCCATTGATGCAGATCCCAAGGTNAGGACCATTCTGTAATTTGATATAAATGTATAGGAAGTTAACAGTGAAATATCTCCATTGATGCAGATCCCAAGGTGGTAGGAAATATCTTGTATGTATAAAGGAAAATAGATGATAACATAATGATGGAAGAGAGAATGAAACTGAGAATTTAGGAAAATAAAGAGAAAATTGAGTTCAAATACAAGTACTTCAGTTAAGCTACATCATTAAAAAATTGTTACATTGTGGTACACAAAAATAAATGGAAAGCGAGTTATACCAAAAGGTAAAATTAACAACTTTACTTAAAGGTAAAATAGTTTATTGTTGAAATTACATAGTTGGCTTTTAACTATGTTTTCATAAGTTATAAGAACTAATTAAACATTTGCAAATGTAATAATGAGCATCTGAATTTTTCATTAGAACATACTTTGGAATATCTCAAATACACTCCTGGACATGGAAATTGCTAACCTCTTTCCTTATGTGAAACGTAATTAAACCATCACAAGCTGATAGATGATAGTACAGGTGAGTAGTGATTAGTCCTTCATGATAGAGAGTGTGTGGTTTAGCATCTGCAAAGCATGTGTTCAATATGGGGTAGAGCCTCCTCTTGCAGCTATAAAGGCATCACTGTGATGAGGTATTCCCTCGTACAGGTGGCGGATAATGTTCTGAGGCACATACCACCATGCACACGTAGATCAGCCAATGTTTGGGCAGGTGATTGGTGATGGTGCAAATGTCACCTCATCATATCCCATATGTGTTCAATGGGGACAAATCTAGACACCTGGCTGACTAAAGAAAGATGTCATTATCTTGTAGAGCCAGTTGGGTGATGCAAGCTGTATGGAAATGAGCATTATTTTGCTGCTTGATAGCATTGGGTATACTGTGCAAAAATGGCAGTAAATGGGGCCACATAACCTCATTAACATGTTGCCATGCTGTCTCCATGTCTTCAACAACTACAAGATGTGGCTGGGAGTCATAACTAATAGCACATCGTACCATAACACCAGGTGTCCGGGACGTATGGTGGAGTTCATGAATCAGTGCAGGATTGTTGTGTTGCCCATTGTTGTGCCAAACCCAGCTGCAACCATCATCTGTATTAAGATTGAAGTGGGGCTCGTTGGAAAACACAATGCGTTACAATTATTTTGTCCAATGTTGACGTTCCTGGCACAATTGACGACATGCCGCATGATGCGGAGGGGTCCAAGACAAACAGCGCATTTAACTCTGTGCCTGTAGGCCAGCCTCTGGATGTGGTGCCACATTCTGCTACATAACGTTGGCAGATACGATTATCTTATTTATCTGTAGAGCATGTGGCAGGACCAGTACCTACTCTACATGATGTATGACTACATTTCTACACCAGCTCACATTGTGTTGCAGTGGAGATTTCACGGCCAAGATGAATGGCTATATGATGAGCCGACCATCTGGCTTTGTGCAGTCAGACCATATGACCTCATTCAATTGAGCATGGGTGGGTTTATTCTTCATGAGCCCAACACAATGGCTTGCTGATCTGCCTGTTAACACGCAGACTTCTTCCTTCCAGCTTCCAGCATTCCGTATAGCCTTTTTGAGCATTGGGTACTGGCCAGAAGCACCCATTATATCATGTGTTGCAGTGACATTTCAGCGATGTCACTTTAACCATTTCAATTGTGAAATTTGTACTTAATGTGGTCTTGATTTTATGTCCAATAATTAAAATGCAGAAATTTGAGACTATAATCGAAATGGTAAGAGTAACCTTTGGTTCAGTGCAATTGTACAAAGCCCTAATTTTTGCAAATTGATGTTAACCTGAAGTGCTTCCATAGTTTTTTNCTTTGGTTCAGTGCAATTGTACAAAGCCCTAATTTTTGCAAATTGATGTTAACCTGAAGTGCTTCCATAGTTTTTTATAGCAAAACTGTCAAAAATTTAAACATTAAGTATTCTTGTCTTGTCATCAGATAAGTTACTATATTGATNTTTTTTATAGCAAAACTGTCAAAAATTTAAACATTAAGTATTCTTGTCTTGTCATCAGATAAGTTACTATATTGATGAGTATCTTTGTGTGTAACACTTGTTGTGCTACTCAACAAGGATTTTTACATATAGCCATTATCTGTAATTGGGGCACAAGACAGTGGTCTCTTTTGCCTGGCCAGTTTCTCATTTATGACCATTTTGCTGTGGTCTAGTATACAAAAGATTAATACATATTAGGATAGTGAATTAAAGTATTTTACTATAATAATTTGCTAATGCATAATGTCCTTCAGACCTAATTGTGTGGCAGGGGATTCCATCTATTGCTATAATGTAATACAGAATCACTTTTTTTTTATAATGCTTCATGTTGCAGGTTTGGATTATGAAAATCAGCAGTCATATTCATTGACTTTTGAAGCCCATGATGGTGGCAAAAGTGTCTCTACAGTAAATGTGTTTATTGAAGTGGAAGACATGAATGACAATGCACCAGTATTTGAAATGAGAGAATACAGCCGTACAGTAAGAGAGGGAGCAAAACACTTTGAGCCACAGCTTTTCATAAGGGTAATTTGTAGTCATAATTAATATTATTATTATGTGTGTTTCTTATACTATTACCCACATATTCCTACAGTTTAACTATTGGCTGGTTTAGAGCTAATACTTAAAATAAGAACATATATTTGGTTTTTGGGTTTACTGAAATATTGGTTTTTAAGCCTTAGCAAAGCAAAGTAGCAGCCTATGCTTGTGTCTTTAAATGTTAACTAACTATATGGCAGGCTAGAGTAGTCTTCATATTTATTATATCCACCAGCCAGAGCATTACCTGGCATATTGTAAATGTGCATTATGATGTTTATAGAGTTTATATTTTAAAACAATTTTAAATTGTTATTTATAGGTGTATACACATTAATAAAAAATTTGAATATATTTATTACTCTCTGATTTTAAGTCTCTTTGGCAGGAAATGTTAAAATTATTTTAACTTTTTTTGTCAAAATTGTGCTGTTCACACAAACCCTGATGTATGTTTAACTAGGTTAGGTTTTTGCAATGTTTAATGTCCAAGCTGTTGACTGTTATGGCTGCAGGAATTATTTTGCTAGTTATTGTAATATTGGGAAGTATCTATAGTTTTTTCGGTCTTCAGGATTAAAATTTTTTATTGGAGCATTTCTTACAGTTTGGTTTAATGTTATTTTTCTCACACTTTCAGTATTGTCACAAACTTTCCTGCATATTGGTGACTTATTAAAAGGTCCTATATTTAATTACCAAATGAAATTGGTCTTAAAATTGAATCATGTCATACTCTATCTCTAATGCCTCTGATATCACAGGCATCTATTAGCCTAGTGCCATTTACAAAGAACTACTTATCTAGTTTTCAAATCATTTTAAAGTTATTGTAAATATATCAATTCTGGTCAATTTTATCCATTTTGTTAGGTGTTGAAGGATCTGGGAAAGTTCTAGTAATATTATATATGTTAGTGTGATGTAGACACTGTTTTATATCTGTCACCTATTATGTTCAGAAATGTTTTGCTAGTATATTGAAGCAAGTGAAAGCTTTTCATTGCTTCAAAATCTAAGTCTTTTGCATTTAACTATTTGTGAATAATTTGTTAAATATTTCAAAATGGCCTGTAAAATGTTGATTAATCTAAGGTTTGTGTATTTTACGGGGTATTTGATTTTCATATTGATATTAAATGTTTCCATTTTATGGAAAATAATTAATAACTATTTGTTTTAAAATAGCTATTATATCGGTTATTGCAGGGACACAGCATGAGGTTAAGTTTTTAATGATGCATGTCAAGGTATTGATGGCTGGAAATTACCACTCGTTTAGCTCAGTTGGTAGTAACATGAAACTTGAAAGGCGCCAATAAATATAAATAAAGTCCAATGTTTGTTTATTACTCTGTACTTTTATGGATCATTCCAATGAAACCAGTCACATACAATTGTCAGGTATGCAGAGTACGAACCGGTTTACCGGTAAACCAACAGAGAGCAGCGCCACAGTCATTTCATTATTCATTTACGTCTCGAAAACTTGCCTCGCAAGAAGAAAATACGAAGGCAGGAGGGACGTCCGTTCCCTCCTGGCACCCTATCGACCTCCCACACTGACGGAAAGAATTTATTGTATTATTATATGCCGAAAAAGAATGAAGTTAAAAGATTTAGCGGTCGCGGGTGCTTGCCGGTGTGGGTGAAATTCGTCATGCACGATGTGTGTTCCTTGGCTGCTTGTTAGATTTCTTACCCCGGCGATAGACACACAGAGTATTTATGCTACGGGCCTATCGCTTCCCCTCTCCACAGATAAGGGCAGGGCTGCCGGCCCATCCGAACAGCATCACCATCGGTAAAAAATAATCAAATCTTCTAGAAATAAAAACTGTCGATATGCAGTTCAGAAAGCTTCTGCGTAGCCATCCAAACTGCATCGTAGATAAAAGATAATTGAAACCTTCTAGAACACAAACTGATGACACAGTTTGGAAAAGCTTCTATCTCTAATGCTGACATGTAACAAAAACTATGACTTTTGAAACGGCGAACGGATGCCCGATAAACGAACTACCACTGCTTTAATTTGAAACCCTATAACAATTTTACGACGCCTGGCAAANCCGATAAACGAACTACCACTGCTTTAATTTGAAACCCTATAACAATTTTACGACGCCTGGCAAAGTGAAAGAAAATGAACCATGTATCCCGAAAATTAATAATACTGCGTCATTACATTACCCCCCTTGGTTTGGGATAGATTTCGAAGAAATCTTTCCCAAAGCGAAACCTATCTTGTANGCGTCATTACATTACCCCCCTTGGTTTGGGATAGATTTCGAAGAAATCTTTCCCAAAGCGAAACCTATCTTGTATGTGGCTACTCTTCAAACCACTGCCACTGCTCTTTGACAACAATTTACACTTACCATGTGGTAATTAAACTCATAACAAAACATATTCACTTCACCTGTTAAAGAAGAGCGACAAGATGCTGGGATACTGCAAGAAATTCATACATTCCACTTTTTTCGATTAGTTACATGTTGTTATCATTTTGGTTGAGGGTGTATTCATAAGCTATGCCATAAATGGTTCCTTGTGGTCTGGTCGACTCTGGTTCCTCGCTGGGATCAGCACACCCCAATTATAAAGGGGACCCAGGCCTTCCCAAACTATTAATGCCACTGCAACTGCCTTACATTAGGTCACTGCTGACAAAAAAATAAAAGTCACTGCGACTGCCTTTCAATAGGCCAGTGCTGACTATAAAAAAGGGCCCCAGACCTGTCCCAATCCCAACAATCTTTCTCCTTGTGCCACTGGTCCCAGGACACTATAAACTGGAGCAACCTCTTACCACTACTAGATATACTTAAAGCTCAATACTATACCACACGTCAACCTTTGAATCCTTTACTGCATCCTTACTTAATCTTCATTGTCAACTCTGATTTTCAAACTCACATTAATTATATGACTATTTACATTAACACAGTGTAATTTCAAAGTTAAGTTTCATCAAATTGAAAACACAAAACTAATTAATATGCATATAGCACTTCCTGTTAGGTACTCTGCTTAAATATATCCCAATGGTTACAATAACACAACTTTTTACATATTTGAAAAAGGTATATCTCAGTTCAAAAAATCTTCACTAATACAAATTCTCCTTTTAATCATACCATTAGAACATTTTCCTTAGATTAATTAGCAATTCATACTACTGCTAATACAGTTAAATGTTCTTTAGAATATTACATTATTTTGTAATGTTGACAAATACAGTANCAATTCATACTACTGCTAATACAGTTAAATGTTCTTTAGAATATTACATTATTTTGTAATGTTGACAAATACAGTATGTATTTGTAAAGAAAAAATCATACACAGGCATAAACAGAAGAGTAACTTTTCTTAAATGTTTTACAAAGAGTATCTGCCATTCCAGAAATTCAATATTCCAACTACAATGGATGCACTTCCCATGCTGCCCTTTTGTAAAATGCTTACAATGCTGTTCATTAACAATCCTGTGCCCGATTATTTACAATATTGATTAATATAGAATCACTATCCCTTCGCCTAATTGTTCCTTACCACAACTTTGTTTCTTTCTTGCACTACTTTTCTTCTAAAATACTAGTTTCAAACATTACTACACTGGAAATTTATTGTACAATTCTCTTTTAAAACATACTGACAGAAACACTCTCTCGTACAATTATTAATTCTTACCAAATAACCATGTACATATAGGTCAGCAATCTGAAATCTCTTCCTATCCACAATAACCTAATACCTTATTCACTATTGCCTCTCCCAAGGCCTGAGAAGGGAAATATGATCATTTACCTGATGTATTCTGTGCACGTCATGGCCTACTTTCTCCTCAATCACTCTCTTGGTGGGGTTTGCTGAAGGATGGTACACCAAGCTAAATCCTACCTGTATTCCTAACAGATTCTCTAGTGCTACTCTCCATTTTATACTCCTATACTATGTTCCATTATCCGATATTACCTTCTTGGGCATTCCTACCTCTAGTACATACTTATCAGTAATTCTTTTGGTAACAGCATTAGCAGATGCCTGCCTCAATGGGTATAGTGTTACAAATTTTGAAAAAACATCCAAAACTACCAATAAATATTTCATATCTTGGTGTCCAACTGGCATTGGACCAAACAAGTCCACTGTCACTACCTCAAAAGACTCTTTAGCTAACACATGTTGCATGGTCCCATAACTCTTAAGGTTCAGCACCTTTGTTTGAGCACACAAAAGGCATTCTTTGATACTCTTAGCTACTCGACGATAAATATTTCATACCCAACAAAACTCTTGAATAAATTTAACTGTTTTTGCAATTCCAAAATGGCCTCATTCTACATGTGCCTTTACACATATCTCATCTGACAAATTATCGGGAATACACAACACCCATTGCTCTTCCCCTATTTCTTTTCTCTTAAATAGCATTCCATTTTGAATGACTAATAAGTCTGATATTACTTCCCTACAATTTCCTGACTTTATTTCCTCCAAACTTTAGCATATTTTGCATCTCTACCTATTTCCTGTTTCAATTTACCTACCAATCCCTGGTATAATGCTACTTTTTTTTAGATGCCCTTAGAAAAAACTCTTTCTCCAAAGTTCTATCCTCCCTCTGGCACCTGGATAATGCATCTGCTACTACTTGTGGTTTTCCTGGTACATACTGTATATTCAAATCATATTCCTGTAAGGCCAAAATCCACCTAGTTATCCTTCCATGTAACAACTTCCATGATCCTATATGACGCAATGCTTTATGATCAGTTTGAACTTCGGTTGGTTTACCAAAAATGTATGTTCAAAATTTTGATGTCGCAAAAACCAAACTAAGCAATTCCTTTTCCGTTACAGCATAGTTTAACTCGGCTGTGTTGAGAGCTCTGCTAGCAAAAACTATTGGTTTCTGTTCATTACCCTCGTACTGGAAAAGTACTGCTCCTACGGCCTTATCTGAAGCATCACAAGCAATGTAAAATTTCTGGTTTAACTTAGGGTGATGTAAGATAACAGCTGATGCTAATTTTTCTTTCAATTTCTCTAAAGCCTGCTGTTGCTTTATTCCCCAAACCCATGTTTTTCCTTTCTGCATTAATTCTTGCAATGGTGAACAAATTTCACTAAAGTTTGCTATGTACCTTCTGAAAAAGTTAAAAAAAATCCTATCAAACGCTCCAGTTGTTTCCTATTTGAAGATATTGGGTAATTTTAAATAGTCTTCATTTTTTCTGGATCAAGCTTTATTCCCTGTGGCGTTACCACATTTCCTAAAAAATGAATTTCTTCCTTTAGAAATTCTGACTTATCCAAATTAACTGTTAATCCCCCTTCATTTAGTTTCTTAAGAACCATTTGTAACTGTAAACAATGTTCTTTAAACTCTCTAGAAGCAATCAGTATATCATCTACATACACAGTTGCAAAATCTAATACTTCAGGTCCCAATACCTGTTCTAATCCTCTGATGAAATGACTTACTGAAACATTTAACCCAAATGGTAGGCGTGTAAAACAGTATGGTGTTCCTTGTACTTTGAAGGCAGTATACTTCCTACTCTCTTCCTTTAAAGGAATTTGCCAATAGGAAGCAACCAGGTTTATTTTAGAAAAATACTGACAGCCTTCAAATTGTTGTAATAATTTATCCATGGCTGCCTCCCTGTCTGGTACTATAATAGTATTTAATTTTCTTGCATCTAAGCAAAGCCTCACATTTTCATATTTTTTCCTGACTACAACTAAAGGGTTTGAATACTCTGAAGTATGTCTTTTGATTTTTTGACACTTTACCATTCTCTGTATTTCTTTGTTTACTGAAAGTCGAACCGCATATGGTACTGGGTATGGCTTAGTTGCAAAAGGTTTGTGTTCTTTTACTACTAAAACACATTCATACCTTTTGTTAAATCCTGGAAACTTTGGAAAAACCTTTCTTTCCGATTCCAGAACATTATTGATTGTATTTGCCATGTCTAAGGTAATTCCCCTACCTGCTTTAATATACTGAAACTTATTATTTATAGTGTCATCTCTTTCTGCCTCTTCTATTATCAACATATGACAGCCATATGAAATTTGGTTATTTCCTTGTCCATATTTTCCCTCAAGTATCCATAACTGTAATGGTTTTCTACCCGCCTGTTCTTCACAAAATGGAATTACTGTTTCACCCCACCATTAGTTATATAGTTTTATTTGCGTAGTTGATAATAGTTTGATATTGTCTCAACCAATCAGACCCTATTACTGCCTCAATACTAAGTCCCTTTACCACCAAAAAACTTATCCAAAAACATTGTTGTCCAAATGTTATTTCTATCATTACTTGTCTTTTCACATTTTTATTTCTTACCACTGTTGCTCCCACTATAGTTACATTTGAAACTGCAATACTAGGTAAATCGAACTTAATGATTTCTTTAATAGTGTTCTCACATTGTTCGGACGTAGCAGTGACTTCGCTTCCAGAATCAACTAATATGGGTAACAATATCTGCCCTTTCCCTGCGACTGTCCCTATTANAGCAGTGACTTCGCTTCCAGAATCAACTAATATGGGTAACAATATCTGCCCTTTCCCTGCGACTGTCCCTATTATCGCTGGATATCCATTATTTTGACCATTATCATTTTCTTGTTCCCATTCTGTTCCTATTAGTTCTGACCCTGATTTAATGAAATTTTGAGTGGATAAAATAGTAATTTGTGTTTCGCAACTATTTTCTGCCTATGCTACAATTGTAGGGGTAGGCTCCGGGCAGTGGCCCTCCCTCCAATTCGTTTAAATGCAGTGCTGAAGATGATAGCTGGGGACTCATATTGGAATCTCTTTGCTCCCGAGTTTCACCTTCCCTTTGACCTGATCCAGTACCTCTGTAGTTCCTGTTATTTCCCCAATTTCGTCCTATTTATCTGTTTCTGACTTCCCTATTATAATAACCTTGGTACCTCCCATTACCCCCGTGATGATGATTATTCCCACCTGGCTTATTTTTGTTTTCCTGGGCTCCTGTCTCCTGTGCAGATGCTTCCTGTCACTGTTTATCATTCCTATCCTTTTGATACGGTTTGTGCTCATCATTCCTGTAACCATATCTACCTTCCTATTCATCTCGCCTATCAAAAGCCTCCAGATGGGCCACAACTTCATCTATCCTAGTCGCACGAGACCATATAATGCCATCCTGTACCCTCGCAGGGAAATGGTGCTCTATGTGTGTTAGAAACCTTTCCTCTACTATTGGAAAATCCAGAAATTTGGCCTGCAGGTAAAGATTTTGCAAATACTTGGCCAAGGNAGAAACCTTTCCTCTACTATTGGAAAATCCAGAAATTTGGCCTGCAGGTAAAGATTTTGCAAATACTTGGCCAAGGGGCCACCCCATGGTGAATACCTTCCTGTAAATAAATTTTGCAAGATTTCATCCTGCTGCAATGTACTCCAATATTTTTGCAAAAAAGCTGCTCGAACACCTGCATATTTGTTCTACAATTGTTCCCGATTAGTAGCCTATTGCTTGGCAGCAAGCTCTAATTGAGAGACAAACAGATTTAGTTTATTTTACTCAGAACATGCCAGCGGCTTTATAGCCCTATCACATTTTTGAATGAACTGTATTTGCGTGCACACCCCTCTCATTACCATACAATTTAGGAACCATCTTGTCAAAAGTATTTGCATCCTTGACAGCGAGACCAACATGCCTACATTCTAACACACGTCTGTCGCCTTGTCCAGACTTGTATATTGGTAAAATTTCTTCAGCTATCTGTGCTTTGACTGTCTCTAACCTTTCTTCCAATTGCCTTTCTAATTCCTTTACCTGTCCCTCTACCTTCTGGACATTATTTTCTACTATATTTGTTTTATGGTTTACTGTTTGAAAGTTTATATCAATATTTTGGAATTCCTTTTGTAGATTTCCCTGAAATTCTTTCATCTCCTGTTGTGTTACAGTCGTTTCCTTCACTTGTCTGTTTTCATTTTCTAGTCTGGTAATTAGACTACCAATTTCATTTACGTGCGTTTGCAGAACTATAACCAACTGTTTATTTTCTGTGAACTTAACCTCTAATTCTTGTGTTTTTTCAAAAGTTTTAATGCCCAACTGTTCTACCGGTTCTTTGGTTTCCTGTATCCTATTTTCACACTGAATTGTTATTTGTACCCCCCAGTTTTCTAGCCTGTTTTCCAACTCTGCAAATTTTTTCTCAATCTTGACTAATTTCTTGTCCTAATTCCTGTTTAAGCTCCTGTTGTCCTTTCTGTAAAGACAACAGGATATTAAACATTTCTGTCTGACTATTCATTTCCTGTGAAGATTCTGAGGCATTTCCCATATCTGCTTTATCTCTTATTAAATTGCTATCGGCCATTTCTTCATTTAGGCCTACCTCACTGTCTGAGTAATGCACCATTTCTATTCCCGATTGGTTGTTTACTGATCCTATATATAATTACGTATCAGACTGGCTACGATTTCTAATCAAATTCTGTGACATTACCTTTACCCTTATTTATAAAAATTATATAATCCCTAACATTGACATAAACCAAACAGATTACGACATTACTTATTTTAATGGCTTTGCTGATGATTGATGATTTCTTACCGTGTTACTGCTGTTGTTGATGAATGTGTTCGTCTCGTACCTGGAACTTTGGCGTCGTTAACTGGAACTGCCGGTAACATGTTGCATTCCTCGTAGACACGCGTCGCTCATAGACATGTTTGGAACTAATGGCCGGTAATGTGGTTATATGATGCTTCAATGTTGCAATGTTTGTAGATCCCAGAGAGTCTTCAGGTGCGGTTAATTGAGCCTCGCGACTGAGTCGCCATATTTGTAATGATGCGCGCAGCTCGTTCTGCCACATTAAAAATATTGNTCTTACCGTGTTACTGCTGTTGTTGATGAATGTGTTCGTCTCGTACCTGGAACTTTGGCGTCGTTAACTGGAACTGGCGGTAACATGTTGCGTTCCTCGTAGACACGCGTCGCTCATAGACATGTTTGGAACTGCTGGCCGGTAATGTGGTTATATGATGCTTCAATGTTGCAATGTTTGTAGATCCTCGAGAGTCTTCAGGTGCGATTAATTGAGCCTCGCGACTGAGTCGCCATATTTGTAATGATGCGCGCAGCTCGTTCTGCCACATTAAAAATATTGCAGCCCCACAGTTAGGCACCATATTTGTAATGATTCACTTCAAGGTATTAACGGCTGAATATTACCACTCGTTTAGCTCAGTTGGTAGTAACATGAAACTTGTAAGGGGCTAATAAATGTAAATAAAGTCCAATGTTTGTTTATTACTCTGTACTTATATTGATCATTCTAATGAAACCGTTCACATACAATCTTCCGGTATGCAGAGTACGAACCGGTTTACAGGCAAACCAACAGATAGCAGCGCCACAGTTGTTTAATTATTCATTTACGTCTCGAAAACTTGCCTCGCAAGAAGAAAATACGAAGGCAGGAGGGACGTCCATTCCCTCCTGGTACCCTATCGACCTCCCACACTGGCGGAAAGAATTTATTGTATTATTATATGCCGAAAAAGAATGACGTTAAAAGATTTAGCGGTCGCGGGTGCTTGCTGGTATGGGAAAAATTTGTCACGCGCAATGCGTCTTCCTTGGCTGCTTGTTATATTTCTTACCCCAGTGACAGACACACAGAGTATTTATGCTGTGGGTCTATCGCCTCCCCTCTTCACAGATAAGGGCAGGGCTGCCGGCCCATCCGAACAGCATCATCATCGGTAAAAAATAATCAAATCTTCTAGAAATAAAAACTGTCTACCTGCAGTTCGGAAAGCTTCTGCGTAGCCATCCAAACTGCATCATAGATAAAAGATAATTGAAACCTTCTAGAACACAAACTGATGACGCAGTTTGGGAAAAGCTTCTATCTCTAATGCTGACATGTAACAAAAACTACGACTTTCGAAACGGCGAACAGA
The DNA here is from genome assembly GCA_002778355.1 of Clitarchus hookeri. NCBI lineage: Eukaryota > Metazoa > Arthropoda > Insecta > Phasmatodea > Phasmatidae > Clitarchus > Clitarchus hookeri. Next base: position 1,209,557 of record NQII01000149.1, on the reverse strand, counting down.
TGCCCGATAAACGAACTACCATGATAAACGAACTACCATGGCTTTAATTTCAAACCTGATAACAATTTTACGATGCCTGGCAAAGTGAAAGAAAATGAACCACGTATCCCAAAAATGAATATTAATGCATCATTTATGTATCCTGTTTCTACCATTTCTGTGCTTATTGCATTAATTATTTTGTGTGCATTTGTTGCGACAAAGGCTGAAAACATAGTAGTGTGTTTATTTCAGTAGTGCCCCTCTGATTATTGGGCTTACCNCGACAAAGGCTGAAAACATAGTAGTGTGTTTATTTCAGTAGTGCCCCTCTGATTATTGGGCTTACCTGAAACTGTTTACTGGAAGAATTAGCTTGAATTGACAAAATAATAATTAATTTTTTCTATTTTGTCCTAAAAATAAAAAATAAATGCTGGCATTTTATATTGTTTAGTTGTTTTGAAGCAAAAGTGGTGAAGCTCTTTCTGTACCATCTTAGTATAACATGGTATCACTTTCAGTTGACATTCTATGACTAATTTAGTGGCTGCTCCTCATACCAGCCATCAGTGTGTTTCACCAGTTGTTGATTCTCGTATCTGGATTTTGATTGCCTTTGTGTCATCTGACTGTCTGCAGGAGCCTATCCTGTAAAGGGAGGGGGTGATAAGGGTGATCTTCCTCCCCCCTAAACATTTAGTCCGTTACCCATAATCTCGAAGTATTAAAATTTATAAAAGCTCTATTGCAACACACAAATTACAAATTTTTAATACTACATGGTACACTATATTTAAGTAATTTTTACCTCACAAAAATATTATAAACGTATTTAAAAGTTTGACATAAAATTAATCTTGTAAAAAATTGAGTAGAATATTATGATGTATGAGTGCTCAAAGATATGAAAACAAGAATGTTGGGCCAATACAGTGGCAGAAAATAATGGGGTAAATGTTGCTCAATATGAAGTCATATTGGTAATGGGTGAACATGCCTTTCAGACAATTTTGGCTCCAGCATTTTACAACACATTGAATTATTACATGCCTATTTCTATTTACACTGAATTATACATAAACCTTTTACACAGTACAGTTTTAATGTATAGTGTAATAAATCAAATTGCAGGACCTACTGTATGTCTGGACTTACTGTGTCAAATGTGAAGCAGAAAGATACAGACTACAACAGAAAAACACACCATGCAGTGTACATCTTATCTAATGTTTTACCAGTTATGATTTTTCTTGAGAGTTGATATTATACAGTACCATCGTGTTTTATCACTGCTCTCTACATACATATCAGTTTCAAAAAATTTCTGTGGTGGAGTTATGTATTTAAAAGGAGATGATACCAACTAGTTTACACGTTACATTGTGTTGCCTTCCATAAGAACATTGATGTNGTTATGTATTTAAAAGGAGATGATACCAACTAGTTTACACGTTACATTGTGTTGCCTTCCATAAGAACATTGATGTATATGAAGGCCACCCTTTAAACAGGTTATCCACAATATAAAGTAGAACCCTGTTATAATATCCCCTCTTATAACATTTTCTTGCATAATAAAATGCTTCCTCTTGGTCCACAAACATGTTTTTCAATGCAAAATTACCTTCTTATAAAGTTTTCCTTTATATAAGGCTAACATTTTTTGGAGCCTTTGAGAAATGTTATAACAGGGTTCTACTATATCTCCAAATGTGTTTCAAATAATATAGTCGAAATCATAAAAATGACAATTTCAAATGACACAGAATACATCTTACATATACAGTATTTCACCAATGGAAGTACNTCGAAATCATAAAAATGACAATTTCAAATGACACAGAATACATCTTACATATACAGTATTTCACCAATGGAAGTACTGTATCCTACATGGTAAGACCATTGAAAATAAAATTTCATCTAATAAATTACTTTATAGACCTACTAACAAACACTATATAAATATCTCTGTGAGAAAAACTTAAAAACTATAATATTAATTTTTAGGTAAAATTGAGAAAAGACAGTCATTGCCCACCATTCTCGTTGGTATGCGTGAGCATCATTGAAACTTCTTAAAAATACAATGATAAAATTTGTCCATTTGTAAAAAATGCAATTTTTGTTCCTTATTTACATAAAAACGGTTACACTTATTGTCTTGCATCCTTTTTTATGTTGGTCACAGACATCAAAATCCTAACTATAAAAAAAGGTTAGTTTTACTATACGATTCATTGAAAATCGTTACTGCAAATACTGTATATTGCTTGTCTGCAGACCAATCTTTCGATAGNGTTTACTATACGATTCATTGAAAATCGTTACTGCAAATACTGTATATTGCTTGTCTGCAGACCAATCTTTCGATAGATTGCAAATACAGATTGTGTATGTACTGCACCTCATTGAAAGCATTATTTCCTTAAAGTTTAGACACTTTGCATTTTATTTCAGCATTGCTTTATAATCTTCTTTTGTTGGTCTATGTACAGTTATGGTACTAATTCTTTGTTACCAAACTGACATTTTGCNATTGCTTTATAATCTTCTTTTGTTGGTCTATGTACAGTTATGGTACTAATTCTTTGTTACCAAACTGACATTTTGCTGGGGAGTTAGTCCAAAGAGTTCAGCCATGTACTGCGAGATGAAACCACCATCGCTTATATTTCCTCCTTCCAGCCNTGGGGAGTTAGTCCAAAGAGTTCAGCCATGTACTGCGAGATGAAACCACCATCGCTTATATTTCCTCCTTCCAGCCACCCCTTCCCCTCTAAATCAACCCAGCAGGGCACAGTTGGCCTGTTTATATATCCTGATGGCAAAGGGCAGTTGAGGGCGAAAGGGGTTGAGAGGAGGATGGAAGGCAATGGGGGCATGAATCAAGGAAGGTGGTGCCATAACTGGTCCTGGCGAAGAGCAGTTTTGTTACCTGCCTGCTGTGATGTCACTGGGGTACTGTCTGGCTCCCAACTGCCTTCAGTTAGATACAGAAACACGCACGCATATAGTATTATACTTTTTTTATTGACAGCCTTATGAAAGTTTCAACAAATCCTTGTTTCATGTAAAGAACAAAAATGGTGAAGCAAATTTCTGCAATATTTATGTTGAATACATCCATGTTATATTTACAGATTTCCAGTTCGAAACCGTATATAGATTTTTTTTACACTTGTATAAGAAACGTGTGGTCGATATAAGTAAGTAACAAAAAAATTGCATAGTGTATATTAAAATTTTAATATAAGTCTTGAACAAGTGAAACTTTTTTNTATAAGTAAGTAACAAAAAAATTGCATAGTGTATATTAAAATTTTAATATAAGTCTTGAACAAGTGAAACTTTTTTAAAAATCAGTTTTCACTTGCTGTGGATGTCAAATAAAACAAATAATGGAAAACAACATGGTGCCTAATTTGTTGCTACAAAAAGCAACACCCAATGAAATCCCTCAGAAAATCAAATGGTTAGGAAATGGAAATTAAAAAAAAAATTATGAGCATTTCTGACCTAACATCAATCTAGAAAAGAAAAAGACATTCAAAAAATTCAGAATTGCAATAAAATAAAAATACTGGAAAACATATAATGAACGAACCATGAAGTGTTGGTCAGGTCTTATCACATAAGAATTATGCAACATCCAATAAAGATATGTATGAAACTGAGCTGTTATCATTTTTAAAATGTGCACAGCACCTTTAGAGAAAGAAATAAAACTTAATAGTAAGTTAGAAAATATTTGAAATAAAATATTGGTAACTAATAAATACATGAACTTATTAATTTTTGCCAAAAATTCAACAAGCAGTGCCCAAAAAATTTAAATAAAAATTGAGGTAAATTTTAATACACTAATTTACTCCAAAACAAGCTTATTTACAAAACCAAATTACCAATATGTTGGGAAAATGAAAATATAGCAGCTGCTGTAAATTGGTGCTCAGTTTCAAGACAGGCTATGTATGTATATATAAGTTTACAGAAACTCTGTTTATTAACTATTCTAAAATGTAACTTTATTAATGCCATCCAGACAGTGCTTTGCAGGAAGGGAATTAAAGAATCTAGTTCTAAAGTTGNTATAAGTAAGTAACAAAAAAATTGCATAGTGTATATTAAAATTTTAATATAAGTCTTGAACAAGTGAAACTTTTTTTAAAATCAGTTTTCACTTGCTGTGGATGTCAAATAAAACAAATAATGGAAAACAACATGGTGCCTAATTTGTTGCTACAAAAAGCAACACCCAATGAAATCCCTCAGAAAATCAAATGGTTAGGAAATGGAAATTAAAAAAAAAATTATGAGCATTTCTGACCTAACATCAATCTAGAAAAGAAAAAGACATTCAAAAAATTCAGAATTGCAATAAAATAAAAATACTGGAAAACATATAATGAACGAACCATGAAGTGTTGGTCAGGTCTTATCACATAAGAATTATGCAACATCCAATAAAGATATGTATGAAACTGAGCTGTTATCATTTTTAAAATGTGCACAGCACCTTTAGAGAAAGAAATAAAACTTAATAGTAAGTTAGAAAATATTTGAAATAAAATATTGGTAACTAATAAATACATGAACTTATTAATTTTTGCCAAAAATTCAACAAGCAGTGCCCAAAAAATTTAAATAAAAATTGAGGTAAATTTTAATACACTAATTTACTCCAAAACAAGCTTATTTACAAAACCAAATTACCAATATGTTGGGAAAATGAAAATATAGCAGCTGCTGTAAATTGGTGCTCAGTTTCAAGACAGGCTATGTATCTATATATAAGTTTACAGAAACTCTGTTTATTAACTATTATAAAATGTAACTTTATTAATGCCATCCAGACAGTGCTTTGCAGGAAGGGAATTAAAGAATCTAGTTCTAAAGTTGNCTAAAATGTAACTTTATTAATGCCATCCAGACAGTGCTTTGCAGGAAGGGAATTAAAGAATCTAGTTCTAAAGTTGTAGCAATTGTGAGCGATATGAAAGATGGAAATCAAAGTTTGTGGGATATTGTACAAATTTTGACTGAAAAAGGATCCAGTATATCTAATGAGGGAAATATAGGCTTTTGCTGACATACCTCCTTTAATCATGCTGTTAAGAAATAATTTATTTGATCATGGTGTTCCTCTCCCATGTCAAACTGAAATGTACAAGTGGCAGAGACAGCAAATACTTCATTATAAGTAATGTCCACTAACTCCTATATCTATTAACTGAGTTCATCGAAACTTAATTGCTAGTGCACAACGGAAAGTAAAACTCACTTTGTAATTGTTTTTGCCACCACACAGAAGTTTACAGGAAGTTCCCGCAAAAAATTAGTTTTGATATTTTTGCAGATTCGTGAATCATTTCAGATAACCATGGTGCAGTTCTTCTGGCAATCATTTTAAAATGGAAGGAAAAATTCTATAAGAGATAAAATACATTACAGAAAACGTGAGTGTAGTCCTTAAAATTGCACCAATGCAATTTCAGAAAGACATTTTACTGTCTACTTAATCATTACAGGACTGTAATTAGTTAAATCTGAATACTCATAATATGTTTTTAGCTAATTTTGACTGCTCAGGAATGCTGTAAATAATAGATTCATTGGTATACACACCTTCTCTTATCTTCCGCAGAGTATGTAAACACAGATGCTTTGTCAACCCCATTTACGAGTTTGGTAACTTACGCACACCATGGTCTAACAGAAAAAACACCTGGGTACACTGAAACAGGTTGACCAAGGTAAATTACCTAATTTTTTTTTGGGTGGACAGTTGGTAACAATGCAAGTAGTAGGAGGGTGCTTTCTGTTGATCATACCGAACAGACAGAGCAGAAAACTGAACAGCCAGTCAAAAATTGTCCACGTTTTCCAGATGAGCCATGCCACAAAGTTAATCTCATGCCAATATTTCGGCATTAGCTCTAAGCACGAAGATTGGAATACACAGATATTTCCCAGAGATCTATGTTTCACATCTTTTATAGTCAAAATAACTCAGATTATTTGACACCTACATAGGAAAATAGTCTACTGTAGTTAAACTATTGTACGCTTCTATTAATAATCAAATGTGTTAGGATGTTAATTTTACTCAATGTAGTTATAAATTGAAGCCATTTGTAAAATAAACCTATAGGCATCACTTACATTCAAAATATTTTAGAAATGTAAAACAATCATAATGTCTCTTCCAATTTAGCAAACAAATTTTTTGTACCATATTGAAACTACAGATGTATAGGAAGAACATCTGTTACATCTAGTTTGTTGTCATGAATTTACTTCTGAATATTGGTTTTGAGTAACAAGTGAACCAGTATGGTCGTAAACAGAGCTTCTAACTGATCACCAAATCTGTATCATAGAAAATCTGCTTACATGTGAACAGCTGTTTTCTTCTGTGCACTCTGTCTGTTCGGTGTGATCGGCTTATAACATTGTCTGCTAGCTACCTTCAGGTCAACAGTATAGCGCTTCTTTTCAGTGTCCCAAGAACAAATAAAGATCTAGTCAGATTTCTTCCTACCCAATTCCGACACTAGGCTATACCTTTATTCAGTGATATTTACCACAAAATTAAAACCATTTTTTTCCCCCCTTTTCTACAGTGTTATTAAACGAAAACTAGTAATTTAAGCAATAAAATATAGCAATGGGAAACTGAATGTAATAATAATCATGATGGAAACATCCAAACCACTGTGAAATTAGAATACTGCATAGAATTTACATTATATTCACATAAAGGATAAATTTATAAAACAGCAAACACAATACTTATTTTTAAAAATTCAGAAAAAAAAATATATTTTGCAAATTGTTTTAAATCATTACACATTCTGATGGTTTATAACATCTCCTGTACTAATGTAATTGATGTATATTTCAAAAAGGCTTATTATTGGATTATCATATCCTGTTAAACGTATCACCCAGCCCATGAGTGCAACTGAGACTGGAATTTATAATTATTGGGGCCCAAACAATATAAGAATACAGGTTACAGAAGAGACAATAAGATATATTTTTGTCATTTTATTTTAGAAAAGTTGGCCTGTTACAGGATATGTATAAAGAACACACACACACCTTCTTGACAAACAACAATATATGACAAAACAACTATATGCATCGGGAGAAAGCATATAGGCAACATATTTTGACAAATTGCATTTCTTGAATGAAAGCTTTACCTGTGTATTGGGTGAACGCGATAAGATGGTGGTTAGTGTGAGTCTTGTCATTACAGTTTATCAGTACTGTCACTAGAAGAACAATTTCGCCTGGAAGAATGATGCTACTTATCTTATTGTCTTCANATTACAGTTTATCAGTACTGTCACTAGAAGAACAATTTCGCCTGGAAGAATGATGCTACTTATCTTATTGTCTTCAGATGCATGCATACATATTCAATAATACGTTAGCAAAAGAAATGAGTGTGGCCTCCTACACTGTAACATATTGAAACACTATCTGCATTTCACAGATGCGTGCAATATTGCGTGGTTACAGCACACAGCAGGGAAACTGCAGAAGTCTGTAAAAGCTTAGTGATGGCCACTTTGCACCCCATGTGCGGTAGGGACTGGAAAACAAACAGTCGACTCCTGAATGAGAGTGAGTAAGGCCTTGGCGGGTGCGGACCCACGATGCGATCAGCTGCAGGTGGCAGATATGTTTAGTAGATTGAAATAGTTGAGGTAAACGGCAGAGGGNATTACAGTTTATCAGTACTGTCACTAGAAGAACAATTTCGCCTGGAAGAATGATGCTACTTATCTTATTGTCTTCACATGCATGCATACATATTCAATAATACGTTAGCAAAAGAAATGAGTGTGGCCTCCTACACTGTAACATATTGAAACACTATCTGCATTTCAAAGATGCGTGCAATATTGCGTGGTTACAGCACACAGCAGGGAAACTGCAGAAGTCTGTAAAAGCTTAGTGACGGCCACTTTGCACCCCATGTGCGGTAGGGACTGGAAAACAAACAGTCGACTCCTGAATGAGAGTGAGTAAGGCCTTGGCGGGTGTGGACCCACGATGCGATCAGCTGCAGGTGGCAGATATGTTTAGTAGATTGAAATAGTTGAGGTAAACGGCAGAGGGGGGTTGAGCGAGAAGTAGGGACTGTCATGGCATGACTGGTGTACTGAATGACATAGAGACCCACCCTGTTTTTGCTGCATGTGAACTGCACCTAACTTAATAAGGACTGGNGACCCACCCTGTTTTTGCTGCATGTGAACTGCACCTAACTTAATAAGGACTGGCATCTGCTATAACACTAATGTGGGCATCCTGATCATAATAGCAGTTGAATANGAGGTAAACGGCAGAGGGGGGTTGAGCGAGAAGTAGGGACTGTCATGGCATGACTGGTGTACTGAATGACATAGAGGCCCATCCTGTTTTTGCTGCATGTGAAATGCACCTAACTTAATAAGGACTGGCATCTGCTATAACACTAATGTGGGCATCCTGATCATAATAGCAGTTGAATATNTGCACCTAACTTAATAAGGACTGGCATCTGCTATAACACTAATGTGGGCATCCTGATCATAATAGCAGTTGAATATTATGGAAAGGTAGTACAAAATCGAATTTGGAAAATACGGTGCTGCCATTCAGCTTCATTAGCATCTCCTCAGTTCTTGACATTTGAAACCTTTCTTTTAATACTGCTTTATTTTCCCTATGCATAACTACTGTCCTTTGCCATTTCCCATTGGTACGTGGCACTAAATTGATTGGGGACACCTGTTTTGAGTAAACATTGGTTTCCTCTATGATCCCCATTCTGAGCAGTTTGTCCAGTTTTCCTTCTAAAGCAGATCTCAAATTAAAAGTTAAATGCCTTGTTGCCTGACAAACTGGTTTAACCTCTTGGGGTCATAGGGATTTGAAGCTGGAGCATTCATTTCATCTCATCCTCCACCAAACCACACAAGTCTATCTTCGCTAACTAACAACATATCCTACTTTCTCCAACTCTGATCCAGTTAAAGGAATATACACTTATCCTCCGCGACTGTCGCACAGATTTTTCCAGTGCCCTCTTCGCTTTGCGCTGGTTTGCTGTGCCCTTCCATTTAGACCCTTCCTCCTTCGGGGTGTGTCTATGGCTACAATTGCGGCCATGGCACCAGACAACACTGCTATTACAGCGATGCATATGTCCTTTTCAACCTAATAAACCCGACCTAAGGCATATAGGGCTTGCCCTGAGACCCATCCAATTCTCCAACCGTCTTAGTTACTAACATACATGTTGGAGGGNCTAAGGCATATAGGGCTTGCCCTGAGACCCATCCAATTCTCCAACCGTCTTAGTTACTAACATACATGTTGGAGGGCCCACAGAACTGTGCATGGGCTCACGCTGGCATAGCGAGATTTGGGGGTTCGCCAGAAAAAAAATTGTTTGCTGACTGCACATGAAAAGCAAATTTATCTTCATCACTCTCTCCTTTAGTACCTGATATTAGGGTAACTCATTTTTTACAAAGTAAATACGTTTGCTCTTCTTATACCTGTGCTTATCTTGCCCCTGTTGAATTTATTAATTTTTGTTTTATTATTTTGCATACAGATTTTTAAGGCTACAGTTGCTATATCTTTTTTTTCCCCAGGGCAACCAGAGTTTGTCTGGATGTAGCCCTTTCTTGCCACATCAGAAACACTGACAGTACATTCTGACCTAAGATAGTCCTCACAGTGATGCTGGCATTGGGTCAATGGAAGCATTGCCTTGTGCATTGCTTCTGGTTGGCCCTCAGCTATGGAAAGGTTTGTCGCAGTGTCGAGTTCCTGCCATTACATCTTGTGCAGTTGGGCCAGTTGTTTCATTTGAGCTAAGGTAAGAATAATGCTGGACTTGATTGACTCCACATTACAGTTCCTCCTTTAGGTCAGTCTATGGCCAGGTGTCCATAAATATATCATGCACAGCTTTTGAATCTTCATTGCTTGTGCCCTAGGTGATGAATCAGCGCATAACTCTCCTCTAATGCATACATGTCGATTTATGCAATATAAATCTTATGTACTCCCAGCCCAACTAAATACAGCAGTTTACCATGTTGCTGTTATGCATCAGGTATTCTAGATGATGGCAAATATATTTTAATAATCAATTAACCCTTATTTCCAATGTTGTTACATATTACCATTTCTGTAACATTGAACAGCTCCAGTTCACGAATGCTGTTGGATTCTGCCATGATGTTGCATTCATTTTTTAATTGGAAATTAGCATAATTCAGTGCACATATAAGATCGTTCTTGCAATGATTCTACAAAATAGCACATCGGATGTATCCTCATTGCCATTGTGGGAATTAAACAATTAATTATGAATGATATGCTTTATTTTCTACCTTACCATATCTTGTGCTACAATCAGAAAACAGTAAAGACTATACCTTACCCTAGGCCAGTCCTGTTCTTCACTATATTTATCTCAAGGTACCAACCTCTAAATAGCCTGGTTGGTTCTTGATCATTCAGATCACTGAAATCACTACAACAATTGCATTTAGATGAAATGCAAATATTTTTTAGTACCTTTAAATTTCTGGTGTATATACATATCTGCAGACATTTACAGAATGAGGTGGCGTAGTGGTAAAACGATGAACTCACAATTGGAAGGACCCGGGTTCTCCAAAATCACTCTGGGAAAATGCTTTGATAGTTCTTTAATACACACACTGGCTGAGTGTTTCCCCATTTTTGAATATCTAATGTTCCCTTACCAAGACCTCGTGGCCATTTGGGTTACTCAGAACAATAAATAAAATCCTAACCAGACATATGTAACAATCTCAGTCCTATATTTAGTTGTATATTATATCTGTACAGAATTCCACCCTTGCCGTGTCAGACAGGGCACTATAGTTTTTCCTGTACCAATTTTTTGACCGACTTCCATGTGTGATAACCATTATTATTGAATATTGGTACACCATTTCTGTTAACATCACCTTCAAATAAATCCAAGCAAGCTTCTTCTGCTGCAGTTAACATCATTTCATTCACAGCAGTATTTTTCCATCTATCACACACTTTGTTGCAATAGTCAATAGCATCTTTTACAGCTATGTATATCATCCACCACTAGATGTAAATCCACAGAGTGCACCTGTGTTTATGTCTCCATTTCTTGGTAATCTTCTTTGGTTTTCACACGAATGTCCACATTGCAAATTCTACATTAGAAAATTTAAAAAATCAGGGTGTGGGTATGTGAGGGACATTGTCAAGTGTTTTACGTGAATATGTCTGCATCACTGCATATTAAATCAAACTCAGTGCCACGGTAGAGTAGTGGTTAGACTACTTGCTTCCCACCTAGATGAACCAGGTTCAATTANTTAAATCAAACTCAGTGCCACGGTAGAGTAGTGGTTAGACTACTTGCTTCCCACCTAGATGAACCAGGTTCAATTATCCGCGGGGTTGTTCCTGGATGTTTGCATGTGGAAATCGTGCTGGACGATGCTACTGGTCAGCAGGTTTTCTCGGGGATCTCCTGTTTCCCCCGCCCTTTTCAATCTGGCACTGCTCCACACACACCTACTTTCACCCTCATCGGTTCTCAAGACCTCAATGTTGAGAGCCGCCCAAATATTTTCACTCACTCACTCACAGCAAATTCTCTATTACTCGGTTGCGGATTATTCAGTTTTCAGATTATTTGGGCATTACTTATGAGTCAAAATTAANTTAAATAAAACTCAGTGCCACGGTAGAGTAGTGGTTAGACTACTTGCTTCCCACCTAGATGAACCAGGTTCAATTACCCGCGGGGTTGTTCCTGGATGTTTGCATGTGGAAATCGTGCTGGACGATGCTACTGCTCAGCAGGTTTTCTCGGGGATCTCCTGTTTCCCCCGCCCTTTTCAATCTGGCACTGCTCCACACACACCTACTTTCACCCTCATCGGTTCTCAAGACCTCAATGTTGAGAGCCGCCCAAATATTTTCACTCACTCACTCACTGCAAATTCTCTATTACTCGGTTGCGGATTATTCAGTTTTCAGATTATTTGGGCATTACTTATGAGTCAAAATTAANAGCAAATTCTCTATTACTCGGTTGCGGATTATTCAGTTTTCAGATTATTTGGGCATTACTTATGAGTCAAAATTAAAACTTAAGCAGTTATGATTTCACACAAAAAAATATATGCTGCTGTGTTTTTGTTTCATGTTCTTCACTTCCACATGGTGCATACTCTGAGAGGTTTCTACTTCTATCTAACACATGCTCTGAGACATTTTTCTTCCATATAGAGCATACTCTGAGATGTTTTTACTTTCATCTAGCACCTACTCTGAGACATTTTCACTTTTGTATAGCACTTACTCTGAGATGTTTTCACGTCTATCAAATGCCTACTCTGATACATTCCTTGCACTAGTAAAAGAAAAAAAAAACAAATTTGGATGCAGCCATATCCCGCTCTTTTTCTGTTAACTGTCTACTTTTAGTCTTGCGATCAGTTATGTTTGCTAAATTTTACTTGTGATTTTGTACATATTGTACATTTAAAATTTCTGAAAAACTAAGAAAATGTCTTTGACAATCACAGAAAAACTTATCATTGTAGAAAGGTTTGGTAAGGGAGAAACAGCAAAAAGCCATAATTTGAATACAATATTGGCGTAAACTGTGTGGGACATTTACAAGAACAAACAAAAATTGTTAAGCATAAATTAGTTTAGGCAACAGTAACGTGTGTGTGAAGCTCTGTACAATGCACATATTTTGAAAACCACAACCTACTGGACTGTGGAAGTCAAGTGCTTGAAAACTGGCAACAAAAAAAGAACAACTTGGCATTCATCTGCCTTAAGTCTTGGTATTTCTTTCAGAGAACTTCTTAGTTTAGGATGTTATGAGCTCAGGAGATTCATTTGCTTCCTACAAAGTGCTAAGCTGTGCACTGTTACTTTTTTTGATGTTGTTTTCTGTGATCATAATGTTGTTGTTATCCTGCATATTTTCATCAATGTTTTCATGCTGAATACTTTCAACCTTCATCCCGAAAGTCGAAAGAGTTTGCAGTTTAATTACAGCTAGGGTTATTGTACACATTTATGCTTATTTTAGTCACTGCAATTTATTAATAATGCTTAACATTTATTTTATGTGATATATTGTAGATAAGCCTTCATCTGTGAGGAAATTAGGGTAAAGCAGGCAATATTAAAAAATATATTGTAGTTATGGCAAGCTGAGATTATAGATGCACAGAACTAGTGTGTCCACTTTTTTTAAGATGTTACGCTCATGTAGCGAGGCTGGACTTGTAATTGTTTGAGATTCACACATGGCACGAGTAAGAATATAATCAAAAATTAGATTACCAAGTAGTTTGGGACCCACTTTAGTTAGGAAAGCCTCTGTATAATGATGCCATGTGTTAGTTGAAGTTTAAAGTTGAAATATTTTGTACAGAAAATTTGGGGTTTAGAATACTGTGTAGCAAACTTCAAACACCTGGTTATCATTCAGGTATCAAGTACAGGAAAATGGTTGGGTTGGACTAAAACATGGTATCACACGTTAATTTTTTTGTTCAGGAAGAAATGTTTTTCTCCCCTAGCATTATTCGACATCATAGGTCTTATTTTGTTGGAGTAAGGTGTGATTATCACCTGTCTCAAAGAAAGAAACTATTGTAAATTAATCCATCCATCAAAAATTTTTGAGCGCATTTTAATTTATAACAGTATGATTACTCAAAGACCAAGAAGTAAAATACTTGAAATTCCAAACATGTATATCAGTTATCAGTAAGATTTGTATATATTCTGGTTTGAACTAGAAATTAATTTGCAAGAAGGTGCTTAAATTTGTTGTTCCCTAATGCAATGATTGTATCTTCAAAATAGTTTGGATTTTTGGCAATGCTATAGTGAGCCAAAACCTTACATCCGTTACACTACTAATATGCAAATTGTTAAATTTTTATGATACTAAAAAGTTTTTTGTAAGTTGTAAAGTGATGAAAAAATTATAAAGACACTTTTTTTGATACATTCATTTATACTTCAGAAGTCCAAACTTGCTGCTTAGTGGTTTCAAGATACCTAATATTACTTTGATGTAAATAAACAGAACAATCAATAGTTACTTACATTATTTAAAAACAACACATCATTTTCACTAGATGATGTAGTTAATTTTCAGCAATTTTAACCTGTTTTTGAATTTAAAAATAACCACGTGATTTAAAAAAGAGAAAAATTCTTTGTAATTTGTGAAGCATAACGTAAATATTCAATAAAAAAATTATGTCACATCTGCATTGAACAGCGTATGCATGCAAGACAAGAAACAATGTATTGTATTTCAGAACATTCAGGAAAGATGTACATTATAGCAAATAATGGAACCTCCATTGCTAGGCATCCTCAGAGCACAAGACATAGAGTTTTAATCTTTGGCTGGCCGCTGACATGTATGCCATTTTTAGATTAGCCTCCCAGCAAAATGCAGAAGCAAATAGACTATTTCTTTAAAGGGTTACAAATTTATTTTTTGTGATTTCAATTTATACAGTTATTCAGTATCCAAAATTAAGTGTTAGACTTGAGTTGAAAGATTCAGGCTAATACATTAAAAACCAAGTATATTTTTGTTTTACATCTACAACTTTTCCCAGAAGTTCAAAAGATGTTATCAGTTTCCCTTTTTCCACTTGTGCGCTTGGATATATACACTTCCTATTTATTTTCACACTGTATCAACATCCTGTTTTTTTTTGCAGTACTATGCTAACACTGAAAAAAGATGATTTTGATGCCAGAACTACAAATTAGCTTGAAGGGCTTCTGTGGTTTTTCACCAGCAGGTGTTTCAAGCTGCTACATGAGGCATTCCAGATGGATTATAAATAATCACAAAAAGTCCTGTTAATAAAATTTTATAAATGCATGCGGGATACAAAATTTTCCAGGATATCTGGTATTAGGAACATGAATACGAAATGAAAACTGTATGCATAAAATCAACTTTAATAAAAATTACACTCACTTGTTGCACACTTATTCTTTTGACACATGGTTTTTAACAGCTTCTGTATAATATCTTGCATACCATTGTCTTTTTTACGGGTGATATAATTGTGGATAAATTAGTGGATAAAATAAATATACATATTGCTGGCCATAAACGATGCCATTATTAAATGCTCATTGCCAGTGACAGCATATAAACATGAAAAATTGTCTTGGGGCCAAGTGGCCAGCTGATTGCTGCAGGAGCTCTCTTTTGTGTTGTATGGCATCACTTGTCTAAATGCTAACTAGAAAAACATGATTCACAATTAAAACAATTAACTAAAATATTGAGAACCTTCTGGTAAAATCCAATTGAAGAGAACAGTTACAGATGAGTTAACCAAGAAGCAAAGTTTTAGGGGTAAGAAAAGAAACATTACCTATGAGAAACCTAGTTTAAAAAATCATTGTCATGATCAGGCACCTTGAAAGTATAACAACTTTTTTTTCTGTTTTTCAAACAAAGTGGTTCATCTCTTTCATGTTACAACTACAAGTGTGGCAAACTAAAAGTGGATCCAATGTAGCAATATCAGACGGCTCATGCTGATACTATTTTTGTTTCCAGCCACTTCTGTTGCACTAAAGCGAAACCCTGAGACTATTGCTGTACCAGCAGTGTATTTGTGTATTTATGTATTTGACTATGGCAACACCATGTGCCATATGCTTCTTACGATTGCTATTTCTGCTGTCTAGTACCAAATTTGGTAATTATACATCCAAAGAGGCTATTGGTTTGGCANAACAACTTTTTTTTCTGTTTTTCAAACAAAGTGGTTCATCTCTTTCATGTTACAACTACAAGTGTGGCAAACTAAATGTGGATTCAATGTAGCAATATCAGACGGCTCATGCTGATACTATTTTTGTTTCCAGCCACTTCTGTTGCACTAAAGCGAAACCCTGAGACTATTGCTGTACCAGCAGTGTATTTGTGTATTTATGTATTTGACTATGGCAACACCATGTGCCATATGTTTCTTACGATTGCTATTTCTGCTGTCTAGTACCAAATTTGGTAATTATACATCCAAAGAGGCTATTGGTTTGGCANTTTCTTACGATTGCTATTTCTGCTGTCTAGTACCAAATTTGGTAATTATACATCCAAAGAGGCTATTGGTTTGGCATTTTAATATTAAATTAAAATAACACAGTTATGTAGGTGATAGCTTGAATTTTACTTAATAGTGTAGGGCCTAACGGTGTAGTGCCTAAGGGTATATTGCCTAATGGCAGAGAACCTAATGGTGTAATGCTTAAAATGTGAACTAGGCATAATACTGTTAGGCATTACACCGATTCCCCTTTGAGTGTTACTGCGATGTTTATTTATACTGAATAATTTTTCTTGGTAATTACAGGCTGCTGATGCTGATGGTCCAGACCAAGGTGGAAATAAGATTTTCTACAGCATTAAGTCAGTGAATGCTGAAAACATATTTTTTGTTGAACCAGTCAGTGGAGAACTGATATTGAATTCTCCTGCACATGCGGCTGACACGCATAATGGACAGTATGAGTTGACTATAAGGGCAACAGATGCCGGTTGGTTTTTTTCTTTAATTTGCATTCATGCTACTTGTTTTTAATCATTATTAAAATCCGGTTAGATCATTGATGTAAGTATAATTTTGGAAGAGTACTAAAGTTTTTGTAATATGTTTCTCTAGCAACTTATGTCACTGCTTGGAATATACAAAAGGAATAAGTAATATAATTTTATTTAAAAAGTTTATGGAAGTGGTTGTTATATTAATTATATAAGGAATGTTTTAAAAAATGGAAATCAATTTTTTTTTTATGTGTGAATGTTGGAAATCACAAGACTTTGTTTCGTAGCACACTTCAGAAATAGCTTTGGTAACTTCCAATTGCCGTACATTACATTTTGTAACAGAAAAGTGTAGAGTTATTCATAAGTTATTACACTAATAATATTTTATATGCATCCTTTCGAAGTTAATGTGATGGATGTCTACATGGCATTCCAGTTTGTCCAAGCCATGACCCAGCATATTGTGAGTTTCACTATAGCAGAGATACACCAGTCCAACTCATTTCGTTGCTTTGGGAGTGGGGATATATAGCATCATGCTATAACCCTTCAAATAGAAGTTACATTGCATTAAATCAAGTGATAATGGAGGCCTGAGCAAAATCTTTAAAACCTAATTTTTGACACAGCCGATCCAACATTCTGGTCAGGTAATATTTAGATATTGGTAAACATCCTAATGGAAATATGGAGGAGTTCCATTCAGTTAAAAGATTATGTGGAGATCTTCCTCTAGCTCAGACATAAGCCATTCTGTTATTTTCTCTTAGGCATAGCCTCTGCTCATTGCACAAAACATGCTAATTTTTGGCTAGTCTTTCTAATGCTGCAATATGACATGTGGGTTTTCTGTGTCTTAGATCTTGATATAGCTATTGACAATTCCTGTTGAAGTGTAAAGTGGCTTTATTGCTTAGAGCCAATTTATCATCTGTTAACCAAAAAAGATACTCGTGTAAAATATGCCATACTGTGTGCTGGGATACCTGCGGCAGTTTCCTCCCATACATTTGAGCAATGCACACTGTCTTGGTAAAATTTTGTCGGTGATCTGTATATTTTGTGATGCATAACCAGCCAGTGGTTTTGAACTATGCCACCCAATGCATAATTCAGTTCCTATATGGCGAATGCTTACTGAATTTGATTACAAATTTTGCTGAACTGTTACAACAGACCTATTCATGCAAATTTGCTCATGATAAATGCCTTCTCTCCTTTTGAAGCTGACATCTGGTTGGCTAAGTGCCACAAACATCATTGGTGGTAGTAGTTACCATGGCCAGGCAAGATACTGCCAGTCTCTTTCATTTCAGTCCATAACTGCTACATTACTGTTTGTACTATCTATACAGATCTTCAGTTTTACACTGTGTATTACTTTTGAATAAGTTAGTATTTCTGTTCTATGAATGGTTCAAAGGGCTCATCATTTTGAAGAAATTATAATTCATTAATGTATCAAGATTATTAAACAGTGGGGTTGTGGGTCAGAATGAAAAAGATCCTGTTTATTAATTAAACAATATAACTAAAATTTACTGTTTTATCAGGCAATTCAAGTGATATGTTGTTTTTGTTTCCATGCACTGAATTTTAGACTGAATGATTTCACAAAACTACACATTAAAGAAAAATCATTTGAAAAAGAGCAAAATTTATAATTCTTGGTTTGATGAACCTTAAAAATAAGTAAGGTACTGTGGTATTAGCTGTTAACTCCTTTAGGTTGGTAAATCAGTGCCTTGACTGCTGACTTTAGAAAAATTAATTAATGATTTGTTATTGTACATTTGTATTATTTTTCTGCTTCAGCTGTAGTTCAGTAAAAAAAAATACTCAAAAAAATGTAAGTAGATTTAATTATCAGAATAATAAAACAAATTTTACAAAGTTCACCTGGTTATGTAAGCTTACTTTTGCTTTAAGGTAAGGGTTTTTATTTTTAGTTTCATAAATATAGTGCTTTGTTGAAATAATAGGATGGTCTTTGTTTTACAAAACTTAAGAGAAATTATACAAAACAGCAAGAGGGAAGTTTGTCAAGTGTTTTAATATTATCAGTACTTTAACATTAAAAGTAATCATTAAAATAAGTGGTATTTTACTGCTGTATTTNTCAAGTGTTTTAATATTATCAGTACTTTAACATTAAAAGTAATCATTAAAATAAGTGGTATTTTACTGCTGTATTTGAAAATTTTAGACATAAACTTAAATAATTTGTTTGATTATGAACCAATTACGATTTTTTTAATGTAAGAGAATGGGCTTTTTACTTGTTGTCGTCATGAGTTTTCCCAAATTTGCAGTACAGCATGTTCTTGTGTGTAACAATAGTCAGGAGGTAATTCTATATAAAAAATCAGAGTATGTTTGTGTGTGTGTGTGTGTGCATGTGTGCATGTGAGTAGGTGTGCGTGCGCACACGCAGGGTACTCAACAAACTGAAAAACAAAGAAAAGACAGGGAAATCGAAAAAATTTTTAAGCACATGGGAAACACAGGGAAATACAGTTGTGCAATTTTTAAATTTTTAACAACAGCAGAAGAATTTTANTCAAGTGTTTTAATATTATCAGTACTTTAACATTAAAAGTAATCATTAAAATAAGTGGTATTTTACTGCTGTATTTTAAAATTTTAGACATAAACTTAAATAATTTGTTTGATTATGAACAAATTACGATTTTTTTAATGTAAGAGAATGGGCTTTTTACTTGTTGTCGTCATGAGTTTTCCCAAATTTGCAGTACAGCATGTTCTTGTGTGTAACAATAGTCAGGAGGTAATTTTATATAAAAAATCAGAGTATGTTTGTGTGTGTGTGTGTGTGTGCATGTGTGCATGTGAGTAGGTGTGCGTGCGCACACGCAGGGTACTCAACAAACTGAAAACAAAGAAAAGACAGGGAAATCAAAAAAAATTTTAAGCACATGGGAAACACAGGGAAATACAGTTGTGCAATTTTTAAATTTTTAACAACAGCAGAAGAATTTTATTATATTTTATTCAAACAAATGTAAAGTTGTTTATCCATGTTGCACTTAACCATTTTTGGCTTATCTGTGCGACTTTGTATATTTTGTTTAGTTAATATTCTTCATAATATATTTAACATGTGGCACTTGGTTAGTGCACACCGAGTGCAGCCCGGTACAATAATTGGAATATCTTATTGCACCAAACAGAAAACTAATAAGCATATAACTTCATTCATTGAATAATTTTTATATGATTGGTGCTATAATATGTTAGTTTCAGTCAAGTAGTGATTATTTTACAGTTTAAAGAAATTTACTTGAACTGCTAAATTGTAAAAACTAAAGCCAAAAATTACGATTATCATTTAGATCCTTTCGCTTTTTTACTATTGTGGTTTGAGTGGGTAGGGTTTGTACCAATTCAGTACTATTTTAGTTTTGAATTTTATAATACTAAATTCTGTTGTTAAAGCTTAGGAACATATTTAATTAGTAAATATGAAATTGTTGTGTTGTTTTGTGTTAAAATTCATTTTAACAGTTTTTTTCGGAAGTGTTTTGTGTTCTCTGCTCATATTTTAAACATTGAATGATATACACTTTTGTTCTATTACTTTGTCATTTATACTGTAACTTTTATTCTGCTAATATTTTTTTCCATACTTAGTTTTACTAGGTTTATTTAATTATTTATTTAAAAATTTGTGGCTGAGCTTTAGCAATTTGTTGGGACTGTGGCAAACATTCAATTCACAGAAACATATGCACATTACTCAATTGTGTTTCAAACACCTAGGGTATAGTTACAAAAAGATGTGATAAATAAACAGACGTGACTTTCAAGTAACTAATTTTCTCATAAAAACCATTTATGGTTAAAACGTTAAGTCTTGCACCTCCAATATTTACTATCGCTCACTCACGCACACACAGGCCCAGTGTAACAGCCACGATGCAACAATGGCCATTTCAATTTCATAAATATCACTTGTATATCTCATGACCAACGTTACAGTGTTTTTATTTCTGCAGTGGAAATACAGATTTATCTCAACCTCGTAACTTGTCTAGGTAGGTTAAAAACACAATAAGTACAAACTTAATTTGATAATTTAGTGTTCACAGATAGAAAATTTAACACTTGTTTCAGCAAGCAGCTTCTAATTTGTAACCGTTCCGCCATCATATCTACATATTATAATAAATATTCAAACATTAAAATCTCGTTTCAGTTTTAAATCACAAATTAAAACTTTTTATTTACTAGCGCTGTAAAACTTACATTTGTATTTAACTGACAAGCTCCATTTCACCTATTCAAGTTTCTTCCTTGGGTGTAAAAAAAACACCAGGTCACTAGGGCCTACGCACCATATTTATTTTGGGCTGATATTTTTAAAAGTAACAATGAAATATGTTTTCATCAGTACTACATAAAAATGTATTTAATAACTTAGTTAAATTGTTATATTAATAAAATCTGATTTTGTGAAGTTGAGGATCTACTCTAGTCAACTTGTTGCCTAAAGTGATTATTAATAATGTTATTCATCCTCAAAAATGGGAAAAATGAATTATGTACTTAAAAATATCAGAAACTATTAGATATGAAAGAGAAATAATATTCACACTGTATCAATACAAAGATCACCAAATTCTGAAAACATAATTAATTGTAAATAACATTTCCAGTCTTACACAAAATATGGGTTGCTATTCTCACAATACCATAAATGTTGTATCCTTGAGTATTTGCTAAAATTGTGAGTCATAGTAATTACCATGTCCAAGTGTACAAAAAGGTGGCCTTGTTGTAACACTAACCCCCTCAGTTTGCAAGAAAACAGCCCCCTCACAATAAAAGAAGGGCAGAGTTGTTTTATTTATTCAGAGTTTAATATGTTTATTACATGACACACCATTACTATGTTGATTATGTTTATTACATGACACACCATTCCAATGTTGATTAGGTTGTCAAAGACAATTTACAACATGTGCTCAAATTAACACCCACTTACATTAATGCATGCATTGCAACATCATAACATAAAATGTTACACTCTTTTGCACGAGGCAGGATTGGTCCAGATCATATAACGGGCAGTTATTATCTTTTCCATGATGTTCTCTCCTGTGTCAACTGATATCACATAGGTAAACTCTTCATGTGGTCCCACAAGAAGAAGGCAAGCAATGTTAGATCATGAGATCAGACAGGCCAGGTCTACCTTCCTGAAAAGTGCTGATTGAGGTTATCATGCACACCACAAGCCCCATCATGCTGAAGCCACCTGTGACCACATACCAGAGTGGTACATCCTCCAGTAGCTCTAGTAATGTCTGTTCCAGGAACCACTTGTACGCATAATTATGAAGAGATGCTGGTAGGAGTTATAGTCCTATCACATAATTGAGTGGCCTGCCCACGTGTTCACTGAAAACTATTCTTGGTATGATGTCATTATTGTGGTGTTTGAGTTTTTATTAGCTCACACATGGCTGTTTTGGTAGTTGACTTGTGAAACTGTGGGTCCTGCGTACTGCACAGAAGTTGTTTCTGGAGAGAATGTCAAGAAAGCCCACTGCCTGGACTTTTGTCTGTGGTAAGACTGCTCATTCAATACACCCCACACAGTACTGTGTGATGAACCCACCTCATGAGCAATGGCATAGATGTTTGTTCCTCCATTAGGGTAAGTATATCTTCCTCAAGTCTTGGGGTATGCTTTCTTCTCTGCCCACCAAAGACTTGATAGTTTTGCAGGACATTCCCAGTTCCCTGCAAGCACCAGTCAATCCTTACACAAATTATGTGTGTTGGTGCATGTTGGGTGTTATCTAGTAGACTGCCTTTGCCAATATACTGAGGTGACAAAAGTCATGGCATAGCAATATGCAAATATACAGATGGCAGTAGTATCGCATACAAAATGTATAAATGGGCAATGCATTGGTTGGGCTTTCATTTGTAGGCAAATTATTCATGTGAAAAGGTTTCTGACGTGATTATGGCCGCACGACGGGAATTAACAGACTTTGAACGCGGAATGGTAGTTGGAGCTAGACACATGGGACATTCCATTTCGGAAATGGTTAGGGAATTCAACATTCCGAGATCCACAGTGTCAAGAGTGTGCCGAAAATACCTTATTTCAGGCATAACCTCCCACCATGGACAACGCAGTGGCCGACTGCCTGCACTTAATGACCGAGACCAACGACGTGTTCGCAGAATGGTCAGTGTTAACAGAAAAGGAACATTGCATGAAATAACCGCAGGAATCACTGTGGGACGTACGACGGACATGTCCGTAAGGACAGTGCGGCGAACTTTGGCTGTACTGGGCTATGCCAGCAGAAGACCGACTCGAGTGCCTTTACTAACAGCATGACATCGCCTGCAGCGCCTCTCCTGGGCTCGTGACCATATAGGTTGGACCCTAGACGACTGGAAAACCGTGACTTGGTCAGATGAGTTCCAATTTCAGTTGGTAAGAACTGATGGTAGGGTACGAGTGTGGCGCAGACCTTACGAATCCATGGACCCAAGTTGTCAACAAGGAACTGTGCAAGCTGGAGGTGGCTCCATAATAGTGTGGGCTGTTTTTACATGGAATGAACTGGGTCCTCTGGTCCAACTGAACCGATCATTGACTGGAAAGGGTTATGTTCAGCTACTTGGATACCACTTGCAGACATTCATTGACTTCATGTACCCAAACAACGATGGAATTTTTATGGATGACAATGCGCCATCTCATCGGGCCACAACTGTTCGCGTTTTGTTTGAAGAACATTCTGGAAAATTCCAGCGAATGATTTGGCCACCAAGTTCACCCGACATGAATCCCATCGAACATTTATGGGACATAATCGAGAAGTCAGTTCGTGCACAAACTCCTGCACCGGCAACACTTTCGCAATTATGGACGTCTATAGAGGCAGCATGGCTTAATATTTCTGCCGGGGACTTCCAATGACTTGTTGAGTCCATGCCACGTTGAGTTGCTGCACTTCGCCGGGCAAAAGGAGGTCCGACACAATATTAGGAGGTATACCATGACTTTTTTTGCCTCAGTGTATAATTGTGCATTTAATCTACCACAAAGCTTGGTTTCACTGTAAATAAAAATTATGTTTAATTTATGCTGGCATGTAGTTGTCCATGTTGACTGTAAAATAGAGCAGTAAAAACTAAATGTAGGATACATAGTTTCAGTTTCTGCTGCAGGCTTGTGGTTGCTCATGATGAAGGTGCACGTTATTGTTCACAGATGCATATGTTGCTGGCAATTCAGATCGTAACATATTCAACACAAAAGTGTCTCAGTTTGCCTACTTTCCAGGTATTGGATGGCCTTCCTTATTTTTGGGGGCTGTTTTCTCACTGAGTGGTTTAGTATGTTACAAGGTGACTTTTTTTTGTATCTTTAGACGTGGCCATTAATAATCCATCTTGAAATTTTAGCAAAATACTCTGGGCTACAACAGACAGCGATGTGTTAGTAGCAATCCCTATTTTGGTTCTGGCTGAGAATTTTATTTATGGTTGGTTACCTATTCAGAGGTTGTTTATCTACATTTTCTGACACATTGTGCAAATTTTTTTTCTTTCGTCTTTAAGTTTTTTTAATATTTTTAAATCCATGTTTATTATTTTCTCATTCATGAGAGTGAATTTTAGGCCACAAATCATGCATATATTTTGTACCATACTTTGTATATGGAATCATTTCCCAACCCTTCTAACACATGAGAACATGCTGTATAACAGAAACATAACCTTATTTTATGTTTTTAAGAAACAGAAAATGTATTATCGTGTCAAACTGCAAGAATGTGTGACTATAGATGTTTATACTGTATCACTATTACTTGGGATTGAAGAAAAGTTATGAAAAAATAAGAAAGCATAAAATTAACAATTGACAAAGTGCTGTTCTGGCACATTTATTATTTATGCTGCTTTTTGTAAATAGTGAAAAGTTTGAGTAACTTGAGAGCAGAAGTTTTATTATGTTTGTCTTAAAGTTTCTTTTACTTCTTTTGAAATGGAACAAATCTGCCTCTTGTGTAGGGCAAGCCACCTGCATATAGCTCCAGACTGTCTTCATCTAACCATCCTGCATGTGGTAACAAAAAGTTATTAATCTGATATATTATTAAAAGTATTAAGGATATATTTGTTTTAGTACCTGTATGTATTTCACTTTATAATTACAGATTTCAGAGATACTTGATTCTTTCTTGTGTGTCTTGTTTTAAAAAGGTAAAGTTGATACAAAACATAATTGAATAATATCATGAACATTATTCTAGGTATTCCACCTCTACATTCAGATGTCCAGATTTTGATAAGAGTTGGTGTTCTTGGAAATCAGAGACCAATATTTCGTGGTAATGAAGATATTGCTAACAAGCCTTCTCTTTACACTGCATCAATAAAAGAGAATGTTAAACCTGGCTCTGATGTATTAACTGTTGTCGCCACAGATCCTGATGGTCAAGACTCATTATTGGAATATTTTATTGCTGGAGGAGCTAAAGACAATTTTATTATAGATCGCAAGTACGCAAAATAGTTATTACTTTTCTCTTTAAAATATTTTATCGTACAATTATATACCATATTAAAAATAATTTCTTGTGTGTTTGTACAAATATAAGTTGTTTTAATTGTCCATGTATCTTTCAAAAACCTGGATACATATACACTGAAGAGCCAAAAAAACTGGTACACCTGCCTAATATCCTGTAGGGCTCCCCCGAGCACGAAGAAGTGCCGCAAGACGATGTGGCATTGACTCGACTAATGTCTGAAGGTATGCAGGAGGCAATTCACACCATGAATCCTGCAGGGCAGTCCACAAATCCAATCTGCGCCAATTCGAGAAAGGGTTGCACGTCTATCATGTTTAATCATTCTCGTCAGTCGTTGTTTGTCCCGTTTTTTCACAAACTTCTCCCGGCAGCAGCGATGTCAAAGATGTGATGTTTTACCGGATTCCCGATATTCACAGTACACTCGTGAAATAGTTGTACGCGAACATCCAAATTTTATCGCTACCTCGAAGATGCTATGTACCATCTCTCGTGTGCCGACTATAACACCACGTTCAAACTCACTTAAATCTTGATAACCTGCCATTGTAGCAGCAGTAACCAATCTAGCTGCCGATCGCATCGCGTTACTTTGATTGGTTCCATACCTCTGTTATTTGCATACGCACACCTATACCAGTTTTTTTGGCTCTTAAGTGTACATGCCAAGACAAATCAGAGAGCATAGAGTTAGAAAATAGGAAGTGCAAATGTCTTTTGTTACTTTCCACTTATTGCAAGATGAGTACTCTCTGTAACCAAGCTATTGCATATTATTATTAACATTGGTCTGTTAAATTTTATAATTATATTATAAACTGCAGAATAATTTACAGTGTTAAGTGCATTGAAAGTTAAGTGGCTTATTGTCTGGTTTAGCCAGAATATGATTTGCTTGCTTTTTTGGTTTTTGCAGTTAACAGTTTCGCATGGGAAGGCTAAATGCATGGAAACTACCTGATTATAAAGGTTTGATACATACACATGAGCTATGAGTAATTAGGGGTGGGTTTTGAATCTGACCACAAATGGTTTAACCTCGCCCCTATATTAGACACATAGGACCCCCTTCAAATTTTTAATATGCCTGGAGTTAAACCTTGACCTGACAGCATGAGTGCAGGCAAAGCAGATCCTTTTCAATGTTAGTTACATATTTGTGTGTTCAGCCTTTATAAAAAATAATCTCTAACTACGCATATTTTAATGCAGACAATGATTAACATATTTGCAAAAGTGATGGAAGCAAATTATGAAAATATTTCTGTGTGCCTTTACATTTTTTGATTACAGTGTTCAAATTGGTCTCAAAATTTCTGTGATCATACCCATGTTCATTTTCATCTTATGGTCCCCCCCTTTTTTTTTTTTTTGCTTCTCTACAGGTTCTTACTGCAAAAAATTAACAAAAAATTTTTTTTTATTATTGTTCTTATTAAGTAAATGTGAATAAATAAAATATCATGCTTGTTAAAAAAGAATGAGGTAAGCAGTTTATTATAATTTATAAATACCGATTAAAAACTGTAATTGTAGCTGACCATTGTCTATCAACCCAGGAGGGCAATGCAACACCTCTGCTGGCTGAAGAGTGGTTGGGTAGTGCCCCAGTTTGGCAATCCATGTAATGGATGCAAGGGTCTTTGTGTAAAATTAAAAGGCACTTTCCTGCACATCCATGTATTATCAGGGATTTGTTCTCTGGTAAACATGCAATGAGAACTGGGAGTGCATAATGCTGATAGGGCATATCTTTATCCGTCACCTATGGTAGCAAAAGCATGGCAAGGAGTGTGTAGTTATGAGTGATGTATTAAAATGCATGGGGCATCTTACAAGCAGCCTTAGGGTCAGCATTCTGGGCACCAAACCTGAACAGCACATCATCAGCAGTGAGGCAAATTTTACCTACAGCCTTGTAGAGTCTGCCCCACCACCCCAGCCTCCTTCATGGATTGATGTTGAAGTGATGGAAAAATGCAAACACAGTCTCCAGAGAGATTGTTTATGACACGATTTGAGCACTGTTCACTCTAGAGACAATTTTTGACACCATAGAGTGGTTAGAGACCCAGATCCATGCACTGTTATACACTGAAGAGCCAAAAAAACTGGTACACCTACCTAATATCGTGTAGGGCCCCCGCGAGCACACAGAAGTGCCGCAAGACGACGTGGCATGGACTCGACTAATGTCTGAAGGTATGTAGGAGGCAATTCACACAATGAATCCTGCAGGGCAGTCCACAAATCCATAGGAGTGCAAGGCGGTGGAGATCTCTTCTGAACAGCACATTGCAAGGCATCTCAGATATGCTCAATAATGTTCATGTCTGGTGATTTAGGTGGCCAATGGAAGTGTCTAAAGTTAGAAGAGTGTTCCTGGAGCCACTCGGTAGCAACTCTCGACATGTGGGGTGTCGCATTGTCCTACTGGAACTGTCCACGTCCGTCGGAATGCACAATGGACATGAATGGGTGCAGGTGATCGGACAGGATGTTTATGTATCAGTCACCTGTCACGCCAACTGCACACATCCCATACCATGACAGAGCCTCCACCAGCTTGCAGAGTCCGCTGTTGACATGTAGGGTCCATGTATTCATGAGGATGTCTCCATACCCGTACACGTCCATCCGCCCGATACAATTAGAAATGAGAATCAGACCAGGCAATGTGTTTCCAGTCATCAACAGTCCAATGGCGGTTTTGGCGGGCCCAGGCGGGGCGGGGCGTAAAGCTCTGTGTCGTGCAGTCAACAACGGTACACGAGTGGGTCTTCGGCTCCGAAGGCCCATATCAATGATGGTCCGTTGAATAATTCGCACGCTGGCACTTGTTGATGCCCCAGCATTGAAATTTGCGCTNAGCCCATATCAATGATGGTCCGTTGAATAATTCGCACGCTGGCACTTGTTGATGCCCCAGCATTGAAATTTGCGCTAATTTGAGAAAGGGTTGTACGTCTGTCACATTTAAGGATTCTCGTCAGTCGTTGTTTGTCCCGTTCGTTCATTATCTTTTTCCGGCCGCAGCAATGTCAATGATTTAATGTTTTACCAGATTCCCGATATTCACGATACACTCGTGAAATGGTTGTATGTGAAAATCCAACGTTTATCGCTACCCTGGAGACGCTATGTACCATCTCTCGTGCGCTGACTATAACACCACGCTCAAACTCACTTAAATCTTGATAACCTGCCATTTAGCAGCAGTAACCGATCTAGCAACTTTGCCAGACGCTTGTTGTCGTATATAGGCGCTGCCAACCGCATTGCGTTACTCTGATTTGTTCCATACCTCTGTTATTTGTATACACACGTCTACACCAGTTTTTTTTTGGTTCTTCAGTGTATTTGGGTCATTAGGCAGAGTGCAACTAATAACAAATTGATACCTTAGTACAGCAGTATTACAACTCAAAATATGCTGCAGTTTTTCTGGAGTAACAGTGTTGAATTAGCAAAAGTACATTGTCATGCTAAATTATCTTAAGTGAAAGTCAGTATTTAATTTGAAAAACTATTACATGTAATAAAGGTTTCAATGGTCTTTTAAAGTAAATTTATTAAAATTAATCATTTTCCAGTTGTAAAATATTTGTACTGAGGTATCGAAAAGTGTGTAGTGCTCAAAATGCCATACGCCCATCATCTAGCATGGATTTGCCCATGAGTTAGGTACAAAGCATAAACT
Source organism: Clitarchus hookeri (assembly GCA_002778355.1). Classification (NCBI taxonomy): domain Eukaryota; kingdom Metazoa; phylum Arthropoda; class Insecta; order Phasmatodea; family Phasmatidae; genus Clitarchus; species Clitarchus hookeri. The sequence continues at coordinate 1,180,624 of NQII01000149.1, read as the reverse complement.
GCAGCAGTGGATGTTGATAATGCTGAGATTGCGTATCTCAAGTGTCTCAGCAGCTTCATACACTGCCACCTTTGAGGGCATCAAGATTACAGAGTTGCAGTAAGGAAAAGGCACTGAAAGGTGCCGCCATCATGTGACTGCTGCTGTGGCATCAAAGTCATTGGGCTGCAGAGCTCGTAGTGTAGCCTTCAGAATTGTAGGTTCTAAGCTGTTAGTCAGAGGGGCACTGGGCATATCAGTGCCAACATCCACACCTGCAGCAAGGCACAAGTAATTTTTATGGATGCAGATATGCCACTGGCATCCAACCTGTATGAGGTAAGTGATGCATTCTAGTGACTGTAGCACGTGATGGGGGCCACTCAATTTTGGCCCAAATCCAATTAAGAAATTATTCTTGCTGACTGAGAGTAGATGTTTTTTTATGTAGAAACTTTGCCTGAGATGCAAGTGCACTGGTGAGCATGATGATGTACCCACTTTAGGATATAACTCTACAAATGTGCATTCACCTCTTCTAGTTCTTGCATGCACTGCTGGACATAGTCAATGCTGTGTCTGTCTGTAGGTGGGGAAACTTGGTCAGGAGCAGAAGCTGACAGCACTGAAACATGGTGGCAGATGACTTGGCAGTTGCTGCTTTTATCTTTAGGCAGAGTTTTAAGAGGTTTGCAGATAGGTTGTCAGCTCAGGAAACATGGTTACTCCCTAAAATGAGGTGCAGCGGGATTTTAAAGTCTTGGTTTTTTCTGTGTTCTTAAGTGTTTGTGTTTGGGTTATAGATAGCAATAGTGTGATATGTCACTCTCCAGCTTATAGGTAGGTAGTGTCACTTGTGGCCCCTCAACTGTGCACCACTGTCAGTTAATGAAGTGTGTGGGTAGGTTCAGCAAAGGAAAAATTAATTTTCCAATACATCAGCAATATTTTTAGTATGTGCACTTAGCACAGGATAGGCTTTGGACCTATCAAATCCAGTTCATTAGACACACATGGTTGTTGCTGCACACCTTCGGTGGAGAAGGATTGGAAGTGGTTACACTTGGTACATGCACAAATATATATGCATGTTGTGCAAAATGCCAGGCAAATTAAATTTTCTGTTAAATGTTTTGGCTCATAGTTTTTGCATCTGTATGTCCAGAGTAGAATAGTTTGAGGAAGTCTAGCATAGAGGAATGGGGGAGAAGTGCCAGGTGCCAACCAACCACCATGTTGTGATGTCACATGGCTGTCATCTTGGATCTCTGTGACCATGACNGAGAAGTGCCAGGTGCCAACCAACCACCATGTTGTGATGTCACATGGCTGTCATCTTGGATCTCTGTGACCATGACCTGGACCTTGGGACCTTGACATTAAACAATCTTGAGCCCCTTTCCCCCCCAAAAAAAAACAAGTAACTGATTTAACTAATGAGCCTACTTTCCTCTACATGAGTGCAAATAATTTTTAATAAAGTTTTTAAAAGCCTAGATGGTAAGTACGCCTTAACATCTCACTGACATCAATGTCATTTGAGATTGAACCAGAAAAATATGCAACAGTAGTGAGACAATTACAAATACACGTGTGTCTTACCTGGGATTCTAGCCAGAAAACAAGGCACATTAAGCTAGCATGCAACCAACTGCATTACAGAGGTAGGATTTGGAGTAACAAGGGTCTGAACCACTTAAATCATGTAAGTTTACNGCATGCAACCAACTGCATTACAGAGGTAGGATTTGGAGTAACAAGGGTCTGAACCACTTAAATCATGTAAGTTTACATGGCCTGCCATAGTATTATTTGTGTGAAGAATTTTTTGAAAATTGGCTTATTTGTTCCTGAGATATGACATAAAAACTTAACTTTTTTTATTTGGTGCTATTGTAAAAATGGCACAGAAAAAAGTTTGTATACGATATTTGTAATATAACATGGTGAGTCACCTCAGATGTTGACCTTGAATATTTCCAGTAACGTTGAAGATATCTTTATTTTGTTTCCACCCAGATGAATTGTAATAAATACCTCGCTAAACGACGTGTAACATGATGTCATAGCAATGTTAATTATAGAGATATCGATACCAAATGTGTTTTATTTCAAATGGAACTATAGTAATTTCTGCTGCCTGCAACGTTGATCTAGAAGACAACTTCAACTTAGGTATCACACTCTGAAATCGGATAAGTAGTTTCTGAGAAATTACAGTATGTTGAACGTAGGATTTCTCTACTTGTACCATCGGACTGTGCACCATCTCATACGGATATTTGTGATATCATACCTAAAAGGAATTGCGCAGTGTTGCATCATGCAGAAACTAAATGTTGCGCCACCGCAATACTGGTATAAAAGGGACAGTGAGGACATGCAGCTCTGTATTCTAGCTGTGGAGTGCTAGTGTGTCGAGTGCTGTGAGTGTGAAGAAAATGTCGCTCACGAACCAAGAATAATTGGATATACTACTTCCTTATGGAGAATGCAGAAGGAACGTGAAGAGAACAGGTGCGTTGTACGCACAGCAATATCTAGATAGACAGAGTCCATCAATCATGAAAATTTTGCGACTATGCAAGAAAGTGTTATTGGAGGGCACTGGAATGCTACGCTGAGGGTAAAGGCAGGTCTGCAACAAGCAGTGCAAAAGAAATAGATGGTGTAACAGTTGTTGCTTATAANGCTACGCTGAGGGTAAAGGCAGGTCTGCAACAAGCAGTGCAAAAGAAATAGATGGTGTAACAGTTGTTGCTTATAACGCACATGTTAGCTCCAGAGAGGTGAGGTTGCGAGTGGCTCTGGAATAAATCAGTCCAGCGTCATTCACATTTTGCAAACAAACAGATTCCATCCGTATCATGCATCACTTCACCAGTAGTTTGANGTCAGTCCAGCGTCATTCACATTTTGCAAACAAACAGATTCCATCCGTATCATGCATCACTTCACCAGTAGTTTGACTAGCGGGATTATGGACGAAATATGGAATTCTGTCGCTCACTTCTGATGCAATATCAGGAGAATAGGTTCTTTCTTCAAAGAATTACGGACGAAGCAACATTCACCAATTATGGACATGTGAATATCAGAAATATGCATTATTGGGCTGCTGACAATCCGCACTGGCTGCGNCAACATTCACCAATTATGGACATGTGAATATCAGAAATATGCATTATTGGGCTGCTGACAATCCGCACTGGCTGCGACAGGTGAAACATCAGTGGCAGTGGTGTGTGAACATGTGGTGTGGGTTCATTGAATATCATGCAATTGGTTTGTACTTACGTGAGGGAACCGTAACAGGTAACATAAGCACACTTTCTTACCGAAGTGCTACCGGCTCTCCTCAAGGAAGTGCCACTTGCAATACGCACATGTATGTGGTAACAGCACAATGGGTGCTCAGCTCACTACTTGCGTGTGGCTAGACAAACGCTCACCCAGTTATTTCCTGGTCGCTGGATATGGCGTGAAGGTGTTATCAGGTGGCCTGCATGGTTGCCTGATTTGACTCCATTGGACCTTTTCCTCTGGGGAATGCTTAAAGATAAACCCTATGTACAAGTTCCAATGACACCGGACAATTTTAAATACAGCATTTTTGCAGCATGTGCAACGATTTTGAAGGGAACTCTTCAGTCTATCCAGGTGTCTTTGCATAAGCGACTGCAAAAGTGTATTGCTGTCAACGGTGCACATTTCAAGCGCTTGCTAACATAAAGCAATAATAGGACAGTGTTTATCACCACTTTCCTTTGTTTTTTCCTTTATTTTGTTGTTGGTGCAAATGTACAATGTTAATGTGTACCTCTGAATGAAACACATGATAAATTGATGTTCATGGGAAATTATTACTGCAAACATGCGATACCTCCATTTCCTGGTTTAACATTGCCATTCAGTTTGTGACATTCATCTGTGATGCAAGGCTCTGACACAAACAAAAGCAGAACTGTTACCATTGTTTACTGGTGAATCATCCCTAGATGCCACGTCCACGTCCTTTGTTTTCAAATTGGTGTGCCGGTCTACCCTGATGNCAACATTCACCAATTATGGACATGTGAATATCAGAAATATGCATTATTGGGCTGCTGACAATCCGCACTGGCTGCGGCAGGTGAAACATCAGTGGCAGTGGTGTGTGAACATGTGGTGTGGGTTCATTGAATACCATGCAATTGGTTTGTACTTACGTGAGGGAACCGTAACAGGTAACATACGCACACTTTCTTACCAAAGTGCTACCGGCTCTCCTCAAGGAAGTGCCACTTGCAATACGCACATGTATGTGGTAACAGCACAATGGGTGCTCAGCTCACTACTTGCGTGTGGCTAGACAAACGCTCACCCAGTTATTTCCTGGTCGCTGGATATGGCGTGAAGGTGTTATCAGGTGGCCTGCATGGTTGCCTGATTTGACTCCATTGGACCTTTTCCTCTGGGGAATGCTTAAAGATAAAGCCTATGTACAAGTTCCAATGACACCGGACAATTTTAAATACAGCATTTTTGCAGCATGTGCAACGATTTTGAAGGGAACTCTTCAGTCTATCCAGGTGTCTTTGCATAAGCGACTGCAAAAGTGTATTGCTGTCAACGGTGCACATTTCAAGCGCTTGCTAACATAAAGCAATAATAGGACAGTGTTTATCGCCACTTTCCTTTGTTTTTTCCTTTATTTTGTTGTTGGTGTAAATGTACAATGTTAATGTGTACCTNCGCCACTTTCCTTTGTTTTTTCCTTTATTTTGTTGTTGGTGTAAATGTACAATGTTAATGTGTACCTCTGAATGAAACACATGATAAATTGATGTTCATGGGAAATTATTACTGCAAACATGCGATACCTCCATTTCCTGGTTTAACATCGCCATTCAGTTTGTGACATTCATCTGTGATGCAAGGCTCTGACACAAACAAAAGCAGAACTGCATTTTTTACTGGTGAATCATCCCTAGATGCCACGTCCACGTCCTTTGTTTTCAAATTGGTGTGCCGGTCTACCCTGATGANTTTACTGGTGAATCATCCCTAGATGCCACGTCCACGTCCTTTGTTTTCAAATTGGTGTGCCGGTCTACCCTGATGAAGCCAAGTGTGACCACTATCAGTTTTAAATTATCTTTTATTTCACTTTTGCAATTTTTGTTATTAGTTTAGCTGCATCACGCTGCAGCGACCCATCAGCCGGGCACAACATTTTCGTATGATATCACGAATGCCCACATGAGACAGCACGCATTCTGATGGTACAACCAGAGTAATCCTCCAAAACTACTTATCCGATTTTGTAAAGTGATATGCCATTGAATTTCTGTCTTTCAGATTGACGTTGCCAGCATTAGAAATTACTATAGTTCCAATCAAAAAAACCAAGTTTATATTGATATCTCTATAACTAACATTGCTATGACACTGTGCTACACGTCATTGAGTGAATTATTTACTATAATTAATCTGGGTGAAAACAAGATAACAATATCTTCAACATTTCTGGAAATATTTGTGGTTAACGTGGGTAAACTATTTATATGGCCAACATTTTGAAAATCAGTGTCTCACCCCACTTAAATCATGTAAGTTCACATATAGGACTACTGGTGTGCAAAACTTGGTGGAAATTAGTTGAATTGTTCCAAAGTTCCAAAAATATGGCAAAATGGTCTATTTTCTCACCTAGCACTATTTTACAAAAATGTAGACAAAAAAGGATTTCTGTACACATAATTGACGCTTCTACACACTTTATATAAAATTTGGGTGTATTTGTTGAATTTTTCNAAAAAGGATTTCTGTACACATAATTGACGCTTCTACACACTTTATATAAAATTTGGGTGTATTTGTTGAATTTTTCAATAGATATATTATATTAATATAAGTTATTTATACTTACACCATTAAAAAAAGGCCTTACCCACCTAAAACATCTAATTTTACATGGCCTAGCACTAATTTTATGTAAAATTTAGGGAGAATCAATTGATTGGTCCTCGAGATATAACATGAAGCTTCCATTTTTTCATGTGAAAATAACCAAAAATGGCGATTTGTGGGCATATATAATGCTTGTAATAGCTATTTTCATCATAAAAAAATATAGTTGAAATTAGCTGAACAGTATGGTCGATATATGAAATAAACCAATAATATTTGTATGGCCACCATTTTAAAAACAAGTGCCTTANGGCTGAACAGTATGGTCGATATATGAAATAAACCAATAATATTTGTATGGCCACCATTTTAAAAACAAGTGCCTTATTGATTTAATTTGTGTATATATATTTTTACATGGCCTACCATAGTATTATATACGTATATAATACTATGGTAGGCCATAGCACTACATTAACAATAACGTTTTAAAACGTTATTGTTAATGTAGTGCTATCTTCTAAAATGGCAGACCAACAATAATATCCATACATAATTCAATGCTTACATAATGCACTGTCTACATACAAAATTTAATTGGTCAAATGGTTTCCAAGATATAACAAAATAGCCTAAATTTTAAAATGGCCATTATTTTGAAAGTAAGCGCAATGAGTAATCAAAAATCATAAAAGTTGGATGTCCTTACATGTGTGTACCAAGCTTGGTGAAATTTGGTTAATACATTCAAAAGTTTTTAGGGAGACACACACACTCATATACATAAATACATGCAGAGGCAGGACAGTGATCTCAAAAGCTTTCTTTCCCTTTGGAAAGTAAGCTAAAATATAAATAAATCCCAAAAAATGTTAAAACATTTCCAAAAAAATTATAAATTAAAACAATTTTAAATATGTCGTAAAAAAACATTTAAAGAAAAACATGCAGAAGTTCTGAGGTTCGAAACAATATGGTGGAGCACACATACTCCCGGCATGACAACCAGCAATCTACAGACCTGCATCATTATTTTTCATTGGTTAAAACATCACACCCCTTCCCCTCTATTACGTATAGCTTGATCTGCTTCACCAACACCACACATTTTTACTCGCTCAACTCGTAACATATCATTGGTTTTGTCACCTTTTCACCATCGCCATAAAAAAATTTTATTGTCTCTCCTCAACCCCCCACCCCAATCACAGCCAATCTGTATTGGCTGTTTAGTTGTCCCCATTTCCCCTCTCCATTCATCATTTTATTTGTTTTACATAATACCCAACCCCCTCCCCTTGCCATTTTTNTTGTCCCCATTTCCCCTCTCCATTCATCATTTTATTTGTTTTACATAATACCCAACCCCCTCCCCTTGCCATTTTTTCTCCATTTACCCACACCTTAACTTCACACACCTGTCCCTTTCACCAGCCATCCTCAAAGTAGCACTCTCCNATTTTTCTCCATTTACCCACACCTTAACTTCACACACCTGTCCCTTTCACCAGCCATCCTCAAAGTAGCACTCTCCGCTCTATCCAATAAATTTAGCCCACTCTTCATTGTGTAANAAGTAGCACTCTCCGCTCTATCCAATAAATTTAGCCCACTCTTCATTGTGTAATTGTTCTGTTCCTCCTCACCAACACCACTATAGTCGGAACAATTATTTGCCTTCGCTCAATTCCCTACCACTACCACACATTGTATTCAGCATAGTCCCCTAAATCACACTAGTAGGAAATGTACTTAATGGGAACAAAGTACCACAACATGCAGTCTGATTCTGATATGAGAGGTGAAGGATCACTCTCATCACTTATTTTTTTAGCATTCAGTCCAGTATGGTATTTTATATTGGCTGTTTTATTACAGTAGGTTACCAGGTATTATTGGACATTCTTGTAATACACACACACATATATATACACTGGAGAGTCACAAAAACTGGTATNATTGTTCTGTTCCTCCTCACCAACACCACTATAGTCGGAACAATTATTTGCCTTCGCTCAATTCCCTACCACTACCGCACATTGTATTCAGCATAGTCCCCTAAATCACACTAGTAGGAAATGTACTTAATGGGAACAAAGTACCACAACATGCAGTCTGATTCTGATATGAGAGGTGAAGGATCACTCTCATCACTCATTTTTTTAGCATTCAGTCCAGTATGGTATTTTATATTGGCTGTTTTATTACAGTAGTTTACCAGGTATTATTGGACATTCTTGTAATACACACACACATATATATACACTGGAGAGTCACAAAAACTGGTATAGGTGTGCATATGCAAATAACAGATATGGAACCAATCAGAGTAATGTGATGCGGTCAGCAGTACCTATATAAGACAACAAGTGTCTGGCAAAGTTGCTAGATCAGTTACTGCTGCTACAATGGCAGGTTATCAAGATTTAAGTGAGTTTGAACATGGTGTTATAGTCGGCGCACTAGAGATGAGACATAGCATCTCCTAGGTAGCGATAAAATTTGGATTTTCGCGTAGGACCATTTCACGAGTGTACCATGAATATCGGGAATCTGGTAAAACATCAAATCTTTGACATCGCTGCAGCCGGAAAAAGATAATGAACGAACGGGACAAACGACGACTGTCGAGAATCATTAAACATGACATACATGCAACCCTTTCTCAAATTGGCGCAGATTTCAATGCTGGGGCATCAACAAGTGCCAGCGTGCGAACTATTCAACGGACCATCATTGATATGGGCCTTCGGAGCCGAAGGCCTACTCGTGTACCATTGTTGACTGCACGACACAAAGCCTTACACCTCGCCTGGGCCCACCAACACCGCCATTGGACTGTTGATGACTGGAAACACATTGCCTGGTCTGACAAGTCTCGTTTCCAATTGTATCAGGCGGATGGACGTGTACGGGTATGGAGACATCATCATGAATCCATGTACCCTACATGTCAACAGGGAACTGTTCAAGCTGGTGGAGGCTCTGTCATGGTATGGGACGTGTGCAGTTGGATTGAAATGGGACCTCTGATACGTCTAGATACGACTTTGACAGGTGACAAATACGTAAGCATCCTGTCTGATCACCTGCACCCATTCATGTCCATTGTGCATTCCGACAGACGTGGGCAATTCCAGCAGGACAATGCGACACCCCACACGTCGAGAGTTGCTACCGAGTGGCTTCAGGAACACTCTTCTGACTTTAGACACTTCCATTGGCCACCTAAATCTCACCAGTCATGAACATTATTGAGCATATCTGGGATGCCTTGCAATGTGCTGTTCAGAAGAGATCTCCACCACCTTGCACTCCTATGGATTTGTGGACTGCCCTGCAAGATTCATGGTGTGAATTGCCTCCTGCATACCTTCAGACATTATTCGAGTCCATGCCACATCATCTTGTGGCACTTCTGCGTGCTCGCAGGGGCCCTACACGATATTAGGCAGGTGTACCAGATTTTTTGACTCTTCAGTGTATATATCTTCCCACCAAAGTAAAAAATGTCCTAATTTCAAGTACCTGTTCACACCAGCTAGCCTTTGGAGAAATATGAAACCTTATATAATATGGTACCAGAAAGTTGTAGTTTTAAATGTGTATGTTGGCCATGGATCTGATTTACAAAGCTAATATCCCTGTACCCATGTTGCTACTATGATGCTTTGGCTACATTCATCCAATGTCAGCAAAAACACTAAAGGATTGGTCATGGTTAGAATATAGATTGTGGCTCATATCAGTTTGAGAAAAGTGGTTAAAACTTTTTTCAAGAAGACCTTTAAGATTGTAGGTCCTTCACTTGCTAAAATGTGATTTGTCACCATTCACTACAATAACCCAAAATACAATTCAGNTTTGTCACCATTCACTACAATAACCCAAAATACAATTCAGTTAGTGTGAAGCTACCATTATGCCCCCAGAATCATAGCAGGTTCTGGGATGAATAATGAAAACACAGTCTGGGAGGCNAAGTGTGAAGCTACCATTATGCCCCCAGAATCATAGCAGGTTCTGGGATGAATAATGAAAACACAGTCTGGGAGGCAGAAAGTGTGTTCAGTCACATTCTAAAAGATCATAGTCTCCCGAAAATGAGAGCATGTCATTGAAGAATATTTGCACATTTTTAGCTCGAATGGAGAAAAAAATCACTGTTAGCTCTCCACATAATCACATCGCCAGTAAAATTTAATTAATGGCTCGAGAGCACCTTTGCGAAACCGGCTGCATTCAATAAAATGTAGTATTCAAAATAAAAAATAAAGCCATATATGAGGGCAAGGATATTGAAAATAGTATAAAATCCTGTACTTATACGAAAAATACATCACGATGAAGCATAAAAAGAGTGCATTTGGAAATAACAAAATAATCACTTAGTGCACCCCAACTTGCCCTCCTTTATAAATTTTTATAAATTTTTTAAAAATTAATTTTGGTAGAAATGTTGTGCAGTATAAAGATATGACTTTCATTAAAATAATCATGGTGGGAATGACCCCAAACCGAGTACAAACTTACTTCACAATATGTGATATGCACAGTTGGGATCCCATGCATTCTCCCCAACAAGGCACAGTTGTCCAACATTAAATAATTTGCTCACTAGTTTAAAATCAGTGCATTTTTATATATAGTTAGCTGAAAAAATAATTTTTATACAATTATCCCACATACAAAATTGCTGGCCACCACTGACAGAATAGAAAACACTTTCTACTTGCAAAATATTTTCACATAGAAAGTTTTTAAGCAAAAGTTTTATAAACTCTGAAGAGATGCTAGCATAAAGTTACACTTACCACAAATACAAAATCGTAAAGATTTGTTAACTTTAACAAACAAAATTACTGTATTTTCATACATATGTGCACTCATCAAGCAGCATATCTGAGCCACGGTAGGTTCATCCCTCATCTCCCAAGCCCCCCACCACACTGCTACATGACTTCAGCCATATGAAATTTGAGAAGTAAATACATGCGTGCACAGTCTCTACTCTGGCAGCAGGCAAAAGTAGTTTTCACTCCTTATGAATCACGCGAATGAAAAATAATTGACTCAGTTTTATTCCTGGGATGCAAGTCTCGCATGTGACTTATAGAAAAATACAGCTTTACAAATTGCAGTAGCAACTCGCGTATACAGATATCATAATTTAGCATGATAAAGTTTAATATATGCATTAAAAATACGTGAACCGTCATACTCACAGAATCTAAACCATTAAAATGTAGATCCTCGAGATGCTTCTCAGTTGCCCCTCAAGAAAAAACCATACCTCACAAAAGACGATTAACCCTTTTTGGTAAACTTCACAAATTTATCCTACAAAGCACATTGAAAAAGTAAAACCCCACTACTATTATACGAAAATCAAGTAAGCATACATGAATTAAAAAAATGGTTATCCATGTTTAAAATTATAAGAGGAAGGGGGTTATGGCAAGTTCTCTAACATAAAATCTGTTGTTAGCATCGAGCTTTCAGAGCCATTAGCCTTCCTCATTTCGTAGAAGAAAAATTCTCGTTAGAACAATCACAGCATATGATAATTACAACTTACATATGAATTAATCATTATATTCAACACAATGGTTTATTTGGTATTAGCAATTTACATAATGGTTTCCTAGCATTTTTCAGGCATTCCAAACTGCCATGTTGCATTTTTCAGGTGTTCAGAGCCACCATTTTGTACCAGATTTGTTATTGGACCATCCAATAATGCTAGATATATAAACCAAAATACGCTATTATTATTCTCTTAATATCCCAAAGTGCGGAAGCTTTTCATCCAATCGTGCATATATTAAACAAATTTTCACATCCACCATTTTCTTTGCGTAGTGTTCAAATAGTTCTAGATAGTTACAAAAAATATCTCGCAGAATTTGCAATTCACATGCTTCCGCAATTACGAATGCATGAAAATAAATTAACCTTATAGTGTTGGGAAAACCTAAAATTTTTTGCAAAAAAATATATATATACACATACACAGACACACACTCTCTCTCTCTCTCTCTCTCTCTCTCTCTAATGAAATTAGATGAACGCAGGGCAATAGAGTCGCCCACTTGCAGAAATATTTTAATAATATGCTTCAAGGTTCAGAGAACGCTACATATTTATATTTTTCAAATGATCAATATATTTTAAGGTAAATAACTTGGAAAACCTGAAAAATGCTAGGAAATTGTGATGTGAATTGCTGATATGAGGTTAATCTTTGTGCAAATATATCAATTTATGCATATTCATATTTATGCATACCAGTGTAAGTTATAAGTTTTATGTGCTGTGAATTCCTAAAGAGATTTTATATTTTGCTGAAATGAGGAAGGCTTGTGGCTCTAAAAGTTTGCTGCTAACGTAGCGGATTTGACGTTTGAGAACATGTTGTAACCCTGTTTCTCTTATAATGAACAGGGAAAACAACTTTTTTTATTCATGTTTGTCTGTTCGATTCTCATAAAATTATAGTGCTGTTTTACATTGTCAAGATGCTTTATGAAATATATTTTTGGAGTTACCAAATAGGGAAAATAGTTTTTTTTGTGAAGTATGGCTTTATCTTATGCGGGCGACTGGGAAGTATCTTGGTTAAAATACTGAGATTGTGAATGTTCACATCTTTTCAATGTATATGTATTTATTCGCGCTAATTAAAATTTACAAGAGCTATATGCACGTGTCTCTACTGGAATTGGTATTGTGGTATTATTCTGTAAGTCAAATCGGAAACTTGCATCTCATGTATATAACTGTGTCAAATATGTTTTGTTTGGATGGTTCATAAAGTGTGGAAACAATTTTTACCTGCTGCCGGAGTGGAGATTGTACATGTATGTATTTCCTTCTCAGCTTTTATATAGGGACCGCGGCGGTGTAGTGATTAGACTACTTGCCTCCCATCTAGGCAAAATGGGTTTGATTCCCATTGAGGTCTATCCCTGATTTTTGCATGNGTGATTAGACTACTTGCCTCCCATCTAGGCAAAATGGGTTTGATTCCCATTGAGGTCTATCCCTGATTTTTGCATGCAGGAATCGTGCTGGACGATGCTGTTGGTTGGTGGGTTTTCTCAGGGAACTCCCATTTCCCCCGCCCTTGCATTCTNCAGGAATCGTGCTGGACGATGCTGTTGGTTGGTGGGTTTTCTCAGGGAACTCCCATTTCCCCCGCCCTTGCATTCTGGCAGTGCTCTATACTCACCTTGCTTCACCCTCATCTGCTCTCAAGACCTCAATGTTAAGGGCTGCCCAAATCTATTCACTCACTCACTCAAATCATGTAACAGGGTGGTGGGAGCTGGAGAAATGATGGGAGTGGGGACCTACTATGATTCAAATATGCTAATTGATTGAGAGCACAAATACGTGAAAATATAGTAATTTTTTTTTGCTGAACGTAACAGTTTTTTATGGTTTTGTACCAATTTTTATTGGCTGCTTAATTGTCCTAATTTCCTCCCATCCATATATTATAATTTTTATTGGTTCTTTATGACACCCGACCCACTCCCCTCATAACTTTCTCATCATTTACTCATACCTAAACTCCACACATCCCTCTCTTCACCCCAGCCATACACAAGGTGACCTTCACCCCCACTACTATAGTCTGAGCAAGTATTTGCCTTTGCTTAATCTCCTACCACTATCGCACATTGTAAACTCTATTCACGGNACTACTATAGTCTGAGCAAGTATTTGCCTTTGCTTAATCTCCTACCACTATCGCACATTGTAAACTCTATTCACGGCTTCTTCACATTTTTTATTCAAACCTTTAAAAAATCACCCTATACGTGTTGGGTTTGGTTTGTTTCCTAAATATAGCATCTATTAAAAACTTTTTATACTTCTGTTAACATAAAAATAACTTATTTTTGGTTGCANTTGTTTCCTAAATATAGCATCTATTAAAAACTTTTTATACTTCTGTTAACATAAAAATAACTTATTTTTGGTTGCATTGAACTTTTAATTATATTTTATCTGCAAATTATAATATTTCCTTTAAAAGTAATATTAATAAAACAGGGAGAAAATAGGTAGGTGTATTGGTAATTTGGTAAGAAATAGTTCATATACAAAACATTATTGCACAGAGTGCGCACGAATGCAGTTCGCTGTTCTTTGGTGTAATTTTCTAGACTTGGTTAAGCTTTGTTTGCATGAGGCAGATTAATATCCTGGAAGTAGAACTTTAGCAGGACTTCAGAAAAGTTGGAAGTAACCACGAATGGACAATATTCAGCAATGTTCCCTAGAGTATGCCAGTAGGAAAAGTAGTTAATGGGAACAAAATTGTGCAATGTGCAGCACCTTGTCTATAGCATTCAGTCTGGTAAGTTGTTCCATTACAGCAGATGGTGTGATAATATCAGACGTGCTCATAATTACACATATATTTTATCCCACTAAACAATTCTCTCACACTTTTTAGCCGCATGATACACACATTATATGTTCAGATTAAAGCACTGTTACTCTAAATTGGCATGGTACTGTTTAATAGTCCAGATAACACTGCACTTGTGCTTGTTGACAGCATAGCAGCAATCTGTAGGATTTGACTTTCTGCTACTGAAATAAATAATTTAGTGATCACTGGCATCATCATGTTGAAAGAGAACTGCACCAAGTCTCTTCTCACTCAAGTTGATTTGTAGGTATAGGAGTCTACTTTAGTTGTACTGCTCAAGAGTTAGGTGTTAATGTGGTTTAATTTCTTGAAAACATTTGTGAACTTTTGTGGATCATAAAATTTTGAATTTTAGGTATAACAATATGGTTAAAAATGCAATTACAATAGCAGTGTTCCTGATGTATTCTCGGAGCCTGTTTATGAGTCTGAAAAATTTATATATATANAAAATGCAATTACAATAGCAGTGTTCCTGATGTATTCTCGGAGCCTGTTTATGAGTCTGAAAAATTTATATATATAGTTTTTTTTTACAATTGAAAAAGGAGCTTGTACTTTTCAGTTATGCACACGTGTTCTATATTCAGACAATTACATCAACAAGGTGTTTCAGAAATGTGATGCTTAACTTGCTCAGATAACACTTGTGATTGGTACACATCAACATACTGATGCCTAGCCACTTGAGTACCAACAACAGATGTGGCATGTAGTCAAGGGAGAAGTTGCCTATGAGACTTTCAAGGACCTGGAATTTGATGGTTTATAAAGTTGAAAATGTAAACTTCTGTGGATCATAAAAGGCATGGAAGTAGCAGCCATTGGCCGCCATGAAGGTGGTCTTGTGTCTTTCTTAACCTGCCAGTTGCTACTGCAGCGGTCAGGTGATGAAAGAATATGCATCCTTTCTAGGATGTTCAGGGTATATTCAACTTTGATATAGAGTGGAAGCTTACTTTTTGTCACAAGGTTGATAGGCCAAAAGTTTATGTAAAAAAACTTGGTGCCCTCCAATTTAGGAATGAGTGTGATAGTGAAGTTGTAATGAGTTTGATATCATTGCATGACATTTTCATCCAACATTTCTTAAATGTGTTTCCTTATGATTTTGCTCTCATAAAATACATAACTTCATGGCAGAGTGTAAATAGATTTATCATGATTAGTAAGGATAGAATGTTACCCCAAGTTAGAGTGCCAAAGTGCCATAAGAGTTCTAACATTCAAACCCATCAGGTTATTCATCAAGAAGACATTGGATTACATTGCAATACTCTCATGGAACTGCAGGTTTCAGTTCATCCAGTTGTAGTTATACACAACGTAACTTTTTTTTGGCCAAAATATACCTCCCAGCTGCAGGTTCTACAATGTAGTTTTGTTCAATGAACCAAGGGGTCCCAAGTGTTGTATCTTAGTGGAGATCAGAAGGAACTGAGGTAGCACTGCNAAAATGCAATTACAATAGCAGTGTTCCTGATGTATTCTCGGAGCCTGTTTATGAGTCTGAAAAATTTATATATATATAGCTTTTTTTACAATTGAAAAAGGAGCTTGTACTTTTCAGTTATGCACACGTGTTCTATATTCAGACAATTACATCAACAAGGTGTTCCAGAAATGTGATGCTTAACTTGCTCAGATAACACTTGTGATTGGTACATATCAACATACTGATGCCTAGCCACTTGAGTACCAACAACAGATGTGGCATGTAGTCAAGGGAGAAGTTGCCTATGAGACTTTCAAGGACCTGGAATTTGATGGTTTATAAAGTTGAAAATGTAAACTTCTGTGGATCATAAAAGGCATGGAAGTAGCAGCCATTGGCCGCCATGAAGGTGGTCTTGTGTCTTTCTTAACCTGCCAGTTGCTACTGCAGCGGTCAGGTGATGAAAGAATATTCATCCTTTCTAGGATGTTCAGGGTATATTCAACTTTGATATAGAGTGGAAGCTTACTTTTTGTCACAAGGTTGATAGGCCAAAAGTTTATGTAAAAAAACTTGGTGCCCTCCAATTTAGGAATGAGTGTGATAGTGAAGTTGTAATGAGTTTGATATCATTGCATGACATTTTCATCCAACATTTCTTAAATGTGTTTCCTTATGATTTTGCTCTCATAAAATACATAACTTCATGGCAGAGTGTAAATAGATTTATCATGATTAGTAAGGATAGAATGATACCCCAAGTTAGAGTGCCAAAGTGCCATAAGAGTTCTAACATTCAAACCCATCAGGTTATTCATCAAGAAGACATTGGATTACATTGCAATACTCTCATGGAACTGCATGTTTCAGTTCATCCAGTTGTAGTTACACACAACGAAACTTTTTTTTGGCCAAAATATACCTCCCAGCTGCAGGTTCTACAATGGAGTTTTGTTCAATGAACCAAGGGGTCCCAAGTGTTGTATCTTAGTGGAGATCAGAAGGAACTGAGGTAGCACTGCNTAGTTTTGTTCAATGAACCAAGGGGTCCCAAGTGTTGTATCTTAGTGGAGATCAGAAGGAACTGAGGTAGCACTGCAGTAGAATTTCATTAATTCTTGATGGCTGGAATTTGGCCAAACACAAATCACTGCATTTCACTGATTAATCATTGAAAGCCTGTAAAGAGCAGGCATGATGTGTGTACAGCAGCTGCTATATGAACAAGGTTAAGGTCAATTCACAGGACATCATAGTTTGNAAGAGCAGGCATGATGTGTGTACAGCAGCTGCTATATGAACAAGGTTAAGGTCAATTCACAGGACATCATAGTTTGCAAGTGCTTTTAGTCCTTGGCTGAACTGGAGTTTATGCAGCAAAACAGGACGTGAAGTGATGGGTGGAAGGTAAAGAGGTTTGTAAATGTGACTAACCACAGTGAGTNTTTATGCAGCAAAACAGGACGTGAAGTGATGGGTGGAAGGTAAAGAGGTTTGTAAATGTGACTAACCACAGTGAGTGTGATGAAACAAGACCACACATGATGCCAGCCAATACAAATTAGTCCAACCATCTCTCTGCTTGCTGACAAGATAGCCTGGCTAATAACATTAAGACATATTTGTACATTACTTATTTTTGAGAAAATAACTTTATTTTTGTTTATAACTAAATGTAATGTTAAAACATAAAGAAATAATCAGCATTTCTGTAGTTCATTACATAATCTTAACAAACAATTTATAGTATGGATAGTTTACAAATTTGTATTTATGAGATTGTGTTATGTTAGTTCAGGATATTTATTTAAGCTTATTTCAATGCTGGTCATAATTTTTACAATAAAAAACCATTTATGTGCATAATAATTTTGACAGGAAAAAATTAACTATATATTGATGTAACAGTATAATATCTATAGAGTAATACCCAGACTTATGCTACCCCGTTTTACGCAAATTCGGAGATACGCGGTTTTTNACAGTATAATATCTATAGAGTAATACCCAGACTTATGCTACCCCGTTTTACGCAAATTCGGAGATACGCGGTTTTTCTTTTTGAGCGCCGCGCGCCTCGACTCTCCCACCACGCCCACTCATTGTTTGGTTTATGACAGGTTCAAACATGTGTCGCGTGGAATTTTTTTACGTACGCAGTGCATTTTATTTTTAACTCTAATTATGTCATCCAAAAGAACAAAAAATGAGTCATTTGNACAGTATAATATCTATAGAGTAATACCCAGACTTATGCTACCCCGTTTTACGCAAATTCGGAGATACGCGGTTTTTATTTTTGAGCGCCGCACGCCTCGACTCTCCCACCACGCCCACTCTGTGTTTGGTTTACGACAGGTTCAAACATGTGTCGCGTGGAATTTTTTTTACGTACGCAGTGCATTTTATTTTTAACTCTAATTATGTCATCCAAAAGAACAAAAAATGAGTCATTTGAATCAAACAAGAAAAGAAAATCACTATCTTTGGAGTGTAAACTGAATATTATGAAAGACTTTGAAGCAAAAATTAAAATTTGTGAATTGGCAAAGAAATTTGACCTACCGGAATCAACAGTCCGAACGATTATAAAAGGTAAAGAAAAAGTTGTGGAAGCTGTGAAAGATTCTCAATCTTTGAATTCAAGCATCATTCGTAAACATCATGGTATTATCGCTCAGATGGAAACATTGTTAAAATTATGGTGTGATAATCAAGTACGAGTGAAAAATTGTCCTGTTGATCAAAGCACGATGTGCTCTCAAGCTAAGCAGATTTTTGAGAGACTAAGAGAAGAAGCTGGGGAGGCGGCCAAAGATGAAGTGTTTAAAGCTAGTAACGGCTGGTTCTGTCAATTCAAAAGTTGTTGTAATTGGCATAGCATCGCAGAGAGTAGAGAGGTGGCAAGCGCTGATAAAGAAGCTGCATCTTTCTATCCAGAAAAACTCAAGACAATCATAGAAGAAGGTGGCTACACTAGCCAAACCATATTCAACGTAGACGAAACCGGTCTTTTTTGGAAGAAAATGCCTAAAAGAACTTTTATCACACGTGAAGAGAAAACCTTTCCAGGTTTTAAAGCCACCAAAGATCAATTGACAGTGATGGTTGGTGCGAATGCAGCTGGTGATTGTAAATTGAAACCTCTCTTANCCAAAGATCGATTGACAGTGATGGTTGGTGCGAATGCAGCTGGTGATTGTAAATTGAAACCTCTCTTAGTTTATCGCTCAGAAAATCCAAGAGCCTTAAAAAATGAATCTAAAGCTGGTTTACCCGTCATTTGGAAGTCTAATGTGAAAGCTTGGGTGACAGGTTCTCTTTTTGAAGACTGGTTTGGCCATCATTTTATTCCTGAAGTCGAACGTTATTGCCAATTAAAAGAAATCCCATTTAAAGTGATGCTAATAATTGACAATGCACCAGGTCACCCTCCTGCTACTCTAATTAATTTCGACCCACGGGTGAAAGTTGTATTTTTGCCACCAAACACCACCAGCTTGCTTCAACCGATGGACCAGGGAGTCATTAAAACATTTAAAGCTTACTACACAAGACGATCGTTTGCACATCTACATGAAGCTATGCGACAAGACAACGAGCTTCAATGTTTTAGATGTTGTTAGAATTGTTGGACAATCTTGGAATGAGATTTCGCAAAAAACTTTTAATGGCATCTGGAAAAAACTGTGCCCATTATTTTTCACCACCGAAACCCAAGGTGAACCAGCGCCAGATCTTGAACAAATCGATAGTGTAATTGAAGAAGTGGTCAATATTGCCAAACAATTAAATTTAGAGGTGGATGGTGCTGACGTTCAAGAATTGCTGGATTCACACAATCAAGAGCTGACAATTGACGAGCTTATAGAAATGCGTGAGCATGAGCAAGACATTGAACAAACTGATTCGCTAGACCAAGTTGAATCGGAAAATCAAATGACGATTGCAAACTTAACAGAAGGCCTCAGTTCAATTGAAAAGGGGTTACAAATTTTTGAAAAAGTAGACTCCAACGAAGAGTGCATTTCTACTACAAAACGGGGAATAAAAAAGTTATTTACGTGCTACGAGAAAATTTTGCGTGAAAAGAAGAGAAATTTAACTCGTCAGGCGACAATGTTAGAATATATGAAGCCTTATACGTCAAAATAACTTCGGTTTACGTTTTTTTATTCATAACAATGTAAATTGTTTTATTATATAACATTTTATTAAACATTTTTCTTCTAAATTATTGTTTTTTTTAGACACTGGTGCCAATTAAACATAATTTATATGTATTTATATGCAAAATTGAACCCAGACTTACGCAAATTTGACTTACACGGTTATCGCTCGGTCCCACCTATTGCGTAAGTCCGGGGTATTACTGTATACAAAAATAAAACTGATAGAACATCATTCGTTCTAGATGCCCGAAACATTTAGCCTGTGGTAGCTTCTCATCTGAATACCAATACTATAAAATTCACTCGGCTGCTTGGTTGTATCCAGTTTTTCTGTGATTGATAAAGTTTTGTGCTACTGTTTTGCATAAGTACTGCTGCAGCCACTGTTACTACAGACATCTCCTCTCACTCATTGTTGTAACACTCAATAAATACTGTCTTTTGTTCTTTCTCATGCATGGCCCAAAACTGTCTAAGACAAACTGGCAGTAACTTCATAGCTCTGGAGAAAGTGGCCAGTTACATGTGCAGAATGTGCTAGTAGCAAGGCCNGGACAAACTGGCAGTAACTTCATAGCTCTGGAGAAAGTGGCCAGTTACATGTGCAGAATGTGCTAGTAGCAAGGCCTAGGGCAGGTTATAATGCCAGATAGACAATTTAAAAGTAAGTTGTTTATTTTATACCTCCAGGACATCACACATACTTGCAACTAAGAGAAATACAAAACCCATTCATACTCAAAATTTGAATTTTTTTAACACTTCAAAAATTATCATGGATTGTCCAATTCCCAAAATACCTTGTTATGTAATAACAACGTTCAACTGTAGTTGTTTACATATTACAGATATGCATGGTAATTGTGATTTCACCCATTACTTCACCAGTGTGTTTATAGGTATATGCCATTCATGGTAAATTTATCACTTTTGAAAGTCCTGCTTAATTTATATTTTCAGACAATTTTTATCTTTCTGTCACAAGTAAATATAAACATTGCAATGTGCTTTACTTTTCAAACACATTTTTATCATTTCACTGCTAACAGAAATAATTTGTACTCCATTTGATCAATATACAACTGATCCCACCTAGGCAAACCGGGTTTTATCCCAGCAGGGGTGCTCCCAGATTTTTGAATGTGGAAATCATGCCAGACGATGCCGTTGGTCGGCACGTTTTCTCGAGGATCTCCCGTTTCCCCCACGCTTTTATTCCGGCAATGCTTCCTCATAAGCTCTGAAGAACTTAATGTTAAGAACCGCCAAAATCTCTCTGATCCAATACATAAATGATGAATAATGTGATCTGCTTGTCTGCAAATTAATGCCTATGTATGTCAAATTGGTGCATTAGTTGTTTATTTTTGTAAAATGAAGTTCATCTGAATGCTAATTTCCTGAAACCCCCCAAAAAATATTTTGTTTTTTTATAATTGTGCTGCTAGGTGGAATAGTACTTTCAGGGTAATATTTTCTCTTCTTATAAGTAAAAAAAATCACCAGAAATTCTGAGCATGGACTGAATCTTCTCTCATCATAGGCACATGATGCTTGTAGATAGTTGGTTGAATTATTTCACCACTAAGCCTGTTGAAAAGCAGACATGATGTTATAGCAGTACGAGTAGTGAAATGATAGAAAAGTGCAAGTTAAGTGCTTCCAAATAGGTGTGCTCCATATCAGCATAAATACAATAAATAACTTAATTAACATTAATGAAATTATAGTTGTGTAAAATTTGTAGTTGAAAAGATTTCATGTTATATACAACACAGTTAACATTTTCATGTACTTTTATCCCTTCAAAATTAGTCGCATATAAAATGTGTTGTTTGTGGTGTTCTGTAACAGATTGCCAGTTTGATGCATGTAACAAAACACGTGCACTTTAACTCCACAGGATTGCAACACAATACTGCAACTGTAATAAACATTCAACCATAATTTCTTCAAGTAACATGCATGTTTTATTAACTAATATCATTAACTTGATTTACATTTAGGCACAACAAGACTAAAAATGTTTTCCAGTAAGTAAGCTATTAGCTTTGTTTTGGCCTGAAAATAATTAATATTACAAAGAAAAGCCATTGTAAAACATAACAATTCACTGAAAAACTCTATAGTGTAAGGTCCTTTGGCTGTGATTTTTAAAACAGATAAATTTTATGTATTTGTGTTGAAAGCTGTGTTTACTGATGAGTGAGTGTTTGCTCTGAAACAAGCAATATAAGCTCTTTGTTGGCAGAAAGTTAAACTTCTAGCAATGGAGGAGAAATCATAACAATGGACTGCTATGCTTTGGTCATTCAAGCACCAAGTTGATGTGAGTGTGCATGTTGAGTGGCCAAGACATAGAAGGATCTAGGAATGGTAAATTGCAAATACAAATTTTAGGTTGTGGGAAAGAGAGGTTTTACCTTCCTTCCTTTAAATGGTAGTCATTGGCGGCTGGCGATAACATGAATGCTGTGAAGTTGGTTCTCAGGATCATGTGGCCATCCGCTCAGATGTACTGCTGCCCTATTATTGTAGGTTAATTGTTGATGTTCCAGAATTAAAGGTATTAAAGACTCCCCTCATGACAGAAAAATCATGTGTCTGTTTATTGCAGGCCTATTTGATGCTGAACTGCATGCCTGACATGATTGATTTGAAAATTAATGCCAAAATTAATGGTTGCATTTAAGGCTGGTGGGTTGATGGAGTCCTGTGTCCCTGTATGCCTGAAGGCCATACTTGAAACAATAAACATGGTACGCTAACACATGTATATTTCTCTCGTACCTAATCAATTTAACTCATGTGAACGTATATAAAATACAAATTACACTGTCCCAGAGCCTATGCCTGCCTAGTAGGCTGGGCTGTGAAAAAGTGTGCACATAATTACACATAAACATGGAATTTAAGAGAAGTTTTAATCCTCCACTGGCAATGCTATTCCCAGGGGAGGTAAAGTGGTTTCCCCCGAGCACTAGATTAAAACAGTTCTGATACCTTACACCGTTGCAGCTACATAGTAGATTGCACAAAACTGTGATAGTGCCCAGAGCTACTTACGCAATGCCTGCCTTGTGTGAGCTGGATAGCCAACTGGTAGACCGAGGTGCGTGACTGTGTTATGTCATGCCAGTTAGGCACCTAAACTATTTAAATTTGAAAATTATTCTTAATAAACACTGACCACTGACANGTGTTATGTCATGCCAGTTAGGCACCTAAACTATTTAAATTTGAAAATTATTCTTAATAAACACTGACCACTGACAAAAGACATAATAACTCTTTAAAAATCAAAATAAACACATTGCCCTTGCATTGAATGGTATTTAAAAAGAATTTGAAATATCTGACATTATAATTTGTGTTGGTATTTATCATGCTGTACACATCTCCAAGTTTTGTACCCTTATTGTTCTTAAAACAAGAATCGTGCCTTGCGATTTTGAAATTAAAATTCTTCATACTTGCACTTATACTGACATAAAAAATTCTCATGCCTGCTTCGCAGATGGGTCCATCCTGGCAGGAGGGGTGTACGGCACTGTGAGTGCTGCCTTGCTACTTGCTCTGAGTTGACACTGCACTACACTGTTGCACATGCAATCACACTGAAAAGTTCCATGCACTTCTGGGACTATGTTGGTGTGTGGAGCCGCAGCACAGCGTGCCAGATGGTCTAAAGAGGTGCAGGCTTGTCCCATGTCAAAGTTGTATTGCAAAGTCATTGGAAACTTCAATGTTAAATATATTACTTTTTAATATTTACAAAACACAAAGAAACCAATTTTATTAACCATTTATTCATATTTTTTGAATAAAATGTTTACACTGGGAATCCTTTTTGTAATTTCCAGTCAACTTTACAAAGATTGAAATAATTAATGTTAGTCAAATTATACTCAGTAAGGGGAAGTTATTTTTTTTTCCCCCAAAAGTTAATTTCAAAAGTGCTCACTTTATAGTGAACAGCCTATATCAATATGCATGATTTGATTGCAAAGCTTTGGAAAATGAACATTAATAAACCACTACCTGACAAAGATGTGTAATGCTGTGATGTCTATGAGAGCATATTATTTGTGATTGTTTCTTGATACTGGAATACAGATGAGCATACTATTATTTTTTATGTATAATTTTTGAAGTACAATTTTTTTCAGTGTAAGTACCAGCTGTTCTTCATTGTGCTGGGGTGGGAGGCATCCAGCTGACTTGTGCTGATGACCCATTTCCTGTATGTTGGGAGTTTTCACTTGTACTAGTGGATTCTTTGAACATTTCCAGTACCAGTAATATTGCTGGTCTTCACAGTTGTGGCATAGGAACGGAGTGGTAGTCTCTTTTATCATACCACAATTTTGGTGTAGTTATAGTTGTATGCTGACAGTGGTGCAGTTGTTCCTAATGAATTTGTCAAAGAAGGCATGAATAAGTGGACCAAAAGCACTATGGTTGTCAATTTTTACAGTTCTGGCCACAAATTCAATCACTTCTGTAATGGACAAGTTTGGGTGAAAATTACATGCTAGGTTAATTTTACGAGTTGCAAATGCAATGAGTAATTTGCAGGGTTGTTGGAGTTCCAGTACTGCTCTGCTGCATGCTTGGAATGTTTTGGCATACCATCACTGAAAAGAACATAGAGAGTCCACCCATCTCCTTTTTATTGGGTCATGAAGTATCATTGAGGTACCCCATCCACAAGCTGACTTCCTGCGCAGTTGGACCATTCTTCCTCATATATTCCATAGCAGCTTAGCCTGCGGAGTATTAAATATCTACTGGGCTCTTGGCAACCCTCTTTGCTAACATAAGAGGACCTTCCAACAGAGCTGGTTGATAAATTTGTGGGCTGGCATTTTAGGAAGTGACATCATAGGGCCGTATTTATTACCTGACAGACTAAATGCATGCACATACCTTATGTTCTTGCGAGATGCACTCCCTGAACTAATGGAAGATGTACCACTTCAATTACGTCAACGAATGTGGTTTGATCATGACAGGGTACTGGCACGTCAAGAAAGGACAGCAGCATTTCAACACGACTTGGCCTGAGCATTGGACTGATAATTATGGTCCTGTACAAAACATCCAGCCAGGTCCCTGGATTTAAATCCCCTCAACTTTTTTCTGTGGGGTCATCTGAAGTCCATTGTGTATGAATACATAAATGTTCATTTGATACCTGCACACTATAATTGGGAATTAATTGTATTTGTTTTTGTTTTATGAAACTTTTATGTGTGCACACTTCCACATTTGTAAAGGGGTATGTGACAAGGGTACATAAACGCAACCACTCTGTAAAACTATACAAATGTAACAACTGTTTTAACTGTTCTTAACATAAACCTACTGCTGTCCTATGGCAACAAGTGTAACCCACGTCAGATGCTGTGTTGCCAGATGCTGAACTTCAACTGCCGATTAGGGCGCAATGCAACACTTGGAACAACTTTCACCATGATGAATGGCCTTCGAATACTTGTTGGTTTCATTCATGCCCTGGTATTGTTATAGGCCAGTTTCCAGGCATTCTGTATATATATATATATATAT
>NQII01000149.1:1096456-1154984 GCA_002778355.1 Clitarchus hookeri | reverse complement strand
ATATATATATGCGTGTTGTTTTGCATACACATCACAGAAAAGAAAGTTATCAGAGTTTTAAAAATGTTTTGAGGGGTTGGTTGAAAATTCAGGTTTTTCTTAGTTCTGAAACAGTTTCAGTTACACTTGGCATTTACAGCTTTTGGGTTAGAGAAATCTGTTTATGGTTTGGTAAAAAAAATTACTTTCAGCACAGTTAATCTGGTATTCCCATATATGTTCTACCTTGGTTTACAAGCAAATTTAATGGTTGGTAGTATCCTGGAGATGTTGTTTGTTATTTAATCATGTATACCTATATATCTTTACAGAGAGGCAGTATTTAGCTAATGGGCCCCCGGTAGGCACTGATTGTGCACACTGGTGCTACAACACCACTGGGACACTGGCTAAGGTTTTGTTACTCTGTCATATCCAAATATCATAGTTGATGCAACATTGTTGGGCTGGTAATTAAATGTGATACCTGCCCAATGCTATGGTTTATAAGTAGGTATGGAATCTGCTTTCTGCGTAAGGCACCAGCAATTGATGCTAGCCCTCAGTGTTAGGGCGTAGGAATATGTCGACACTATTGTCCCTAGGTCCAATTTACCAAATAAATTCACCTTGTTTTCAAGTTACCATAAGTCAGTTTTATTTATGCTTAACAGGGTCACTTCTACAGGAACACACGAGACAACTCTCCCCCCCCTTTTTGCTACGTAGGCTACGTAAGGCTTGACGCGGAGATTTGCGCCGTGGGGGAGCAAGGTTCGTCGCACTTCCGGTATGTTTCTACTTAGCTTGTCTTGAGGCGATGGTTCATCTCCCAGCTGGCGACCTGGGACTGCTCCGGCACTTGGTGGACGTCTCGACGCCTGGCAACGTCAGTTCCTCGCTGATTGGTGTGGGCGTCTCGACGCCTCCTCTCGGCTCCACTCCGTACTGCTCGTTTGACGACGGCCGACTGCCGTTGGCGTCTCGTCCCGGATTCACTCCGCACTCCTCGANCGATGCCTCCTCTCGGCTCCACTCCGTACTGCTCGTTTGACGATGGCTGACTGTCGTTGGCGTCTCGTCCCGGATTCACTCCGCACTCCTCGATTCCCGTCAGCCGACTGCCGTTTTCTCGGACTCTTCCCTTCGCACGCCCTGCTTGACGGCCTCCGACTGAGGTTGACGTCTTGATGCATTCTCGCNTCGGACTCTTCCCTTCGCACGCCCTGCTTGACGGCCTCCGACTGAGGTTGACGTCTTGATGCATTCTCGCGAACTCATTTTTGCCGGCTCTGGTCCACACTCTTCTCTTGACGACGTCTGACTGCCCCGTTCTTCCCTTTTCCTCGCGTTTTTGTCTGCTCGTTCACCATATTGAACTAGCATCCCCTCTGCACGTGGTCGGGCTGCTTGCCGCGTCCTCCTGGGTCGTAAAACACGTGGCCGCTGCTCCTGTGATCCGCACGTGGCCTGGCGGGCCCAGCGTCACCCCTTGCTTCTGGCATGGAAGTTTATTGTTCCATTCTGCATGTGCGGGAACACTTGGGTGGCCTCTTGGTTCGGCGCACGTGTTCCTTCCGCTGTCCCCGGATATCGTGTGGCTATTATTCCCGCCCGCTCGCCAAAACCTCTCATGGTTTATTGCGGTAGCCAGCCTGGGACAGATGCAGCCGATGGTGTCAGCTTGGCGTCCCTTGGCAGCTGCAAAACGCAGCTGTGCCCGCGCATGTGTGTCTTCCGCTGTCTCCGGATATCGTCTGCACGTGCAGGAACATTTGGTAGCACGCCTTGCAGCTGCGAGGCGCAGTTGCGCCTTCCTGGCGTCATTCTTCCAGCACGTCCGCAAAACCCTTAGTATTTATTGCGGTCGTCCGCCTGTGAGTTTCGCCAGAGCGTGTCTTCTGATGAATAAACTGTCTTTCGGGATGCGGGACGCGTCAAATGTTCCTCTAGGTCATGGTTGTGGTTACCCCTGGACCTGTGGGTGGGTGGACCTGCCTGGCAGAAAAAGTAGGGGTGGTACACATATGTACATTGACATTTTTTGCTGCTTCAGCTTGCTTCCACTGGAAGGGTGGTAATTTAGGGCTTATGATATGTCAAACTGATGACTCACAATAGTAGCACAGTGTGAGAATGCTTCTCGTTATAATACAATTGCAGTGCAACAATTGCAATGTCCTTAGGCTGCTTTTGGTAGGAAAAATAGTCAATGGGAACGTGCCACATGGCACGTAGTGCAGGTTGGGGATGTAAAGATAGTGAAAATTTTGATTGAATTTGCCATGTCGGTTTTACAGAGTGATGGGAAATGATTGCAAAGTTTTTGGAAAATTTTGGAAATAGAAGTAGACACCAGCTATTCAGTAAGCTTAGACTAGCATGAGACATTTAATTAGGAAGGTTATGGTTGAACACCCATGTTGCTGTCCCTTGGCTGCTGCATGTTATTGGCAGAAAATTGGCAATGTAGCACTGTGCAGTTCATTCATTGCATCTTGTTTGGTGCCTTTAATGTACAATATGTGACATTAAATGAACTATGTACCTTCTAGTACATGGAATGCCGGAACAATGGGCACACATTAATGACATCAGCACTCTTATGTGAAATGACAGATGTTCTTGGCAAAGGGTTCCCTGTACCCCCACGTACAGGCATTCTGGAAGTGCGCTGGTCAGAACTGGAATCATTGTATAGTGCAACAAATTATTTCTATGGTGAACAATGCTAGGATCTCATTAATACCATCCTTCAGTGTTCTCTCTTCATCATCATGGGTCAGCTGCTTGAATTTTAAACAAGTCAGCGTAAAGTTCACTGGTCTCTGCTCAATCACTAGGTTGTCTCTAGCCATTATCAATGGGTCTTTTATATTACACCCATTACACTTTGGTGGTTTACCCTATGCACTTCCTAGGGAGCCACACCTCACTGCACTATGATCTCAACATAACTTTATCTATTAATTCATTCACTTTGAAATTTAACCTTTAGACCCTAACAACCCGTTAGTCTTAACACCTCACTTCATTGTCGGGCCTAGGTGCCAATCATTTGTCCAAGCCATAATGCCAGAAACCTCCTTATCATCGCACATACCTATGGTCTTACGGGAGTGTTTGTAATTTTTCAACATTTCTGTAGCCGGTCTAGTCATTTGATTCATCACCCATTGAACATTAGTGAAACCAAATGGGACACCAGCCTCTTCCATGCTGAAATTTTCATGATTTAGAAATTTGTGGTCAAATTTGCCACAATATATAATATAGCATTTGTATGATTTCATGCTCAATGCATTTACCCTATGTGTATTTACGCTTAGGTTAGGTTAGCTAAGGTTAGTTAACATTAGGTTAGATTATGTTAAGTTGGGTTTAGTTTGCCTACATTAGTTTAAAAATTTTCTTAGTTTATAAAATTATAGCCAGAAAAATGCATTGTGGGTGCAACTAGAATACTTGCATCATGTTGTGAGCAAATTGTAGTGGCCACAAAGCAATAAGAAATATTGTTTCTGCTATTGAGCAAAGTTCAGTTTCCACAATGCGTAGTGGGTATTTTCAAATGCTCAGTGGCCGAAATAATTGAGCGGTTGATAGCAAAAATGGGATTAGTCCAAAAAGTAACTTTTTCAGGAAATGAAAAAAACTGTCCCTCATGTTGATTGTAAGAATTAATATCGCAAGAATTTGTTTAGACATATGTGTACATCCAAACGGTTTTAGCTATCAATTGCAATAGCAATTAATGATTCCTTTTTCTGAAATTAATATTATTATTGTGGACCGCTTTTTGTTGAATGTAGTTTTGTTTGCTGACAAAAGGGTGTTATTTTAAATTAAAAACAAATAGATAAATACAACAAGATAATATATTTATGCACATAAAGATACACATTCACTAACAAGAAAACCTCACATAGCATTCAGAGTTTGTAAGGTTATGTTATGCAAGTTACNAAGGTTATGTTATGTAAGTTACTTTGGTCATAAAAAGTCAAGGAACTGATGATGTTTCATGAACCATACATAAGCAACATAAACAGCTGACTAATCGCAACCACTGGTATTATCATCATCATCATCATCATCATCATCCTCCTCGAATTCACTGTCTCTGTTGCTGCTACCATTTCCTGGTTCTCCAGAAACAACATCTTCGTAGAAATCTTGGTTGGCAAAGCTTTCCAAGTAGGCCATTAGTTTGGTGAGACCTTTCACTTTGGCATGCTTAATCCCGGGGTTTTAGTGGTAAAATGCAGGAATTTAAAATAAGATGCAAGTGGTTCTTGACATTGTACAATATGTGTAGTCCATGGATTGTAATATATGTTTTTGATTCTGAGTGTTTTCTCTCCTTTTACTACCTGTACCATGCATGCCTCCTTCAGCTGTAATCTAGGTTTAGGAGTTTTCAGTAAAAATGGATCAGTTTGCTACTTTCATGTCTTCGAAGTCATCAAATCTTGTTATACAGAGAGAGAATGGAGTTGGATGATTTTTCGCAGTACTAATTACATTATCCCAATTCACTGATAACTCTGCAGATATTGTGATAGTTTTCCTTTGGTTGATTAAAGAAAAGTCTTGATCATTTGGCATGTACGTGTGACCTACTGGGAAAATGTAAGTTATCTTTTCATACAGTTTCAACACATAGACTAGGCAGTATAAAAACTGTATTATTGTCCTATTATTGTTTTGTCTCAGGCACTTATCACTCGTTATTACTAGTTCATTTATTTTGTCCTCCTCTGAAACGGTTTATGTAATGTAGAAGCATAGATGTTACTTCGTTTGGTGCCTTCTTACCTTCATGTCCACAGTAACGATACATTGTGGCTGAATTGTTACTGAGGTTGTGTATTCCAAAGATTTAGTACCATAGTTGCCGACTATAAAATACATTACTTGTTATGTGAAGGAGAGATAAGTTCTGAATGAAGTTCAATGACAAGAATAGTATGCTTCATTGTTTTGCTCGTAATGTGTATTTTGTCTTTTCAGCACAGTAAGTAATGGTTTCCTTTAGATTTGGGTGTTCTCTACCTCGAGTCTATGACTTTCTTCCTGTGTGTCAGCTGCTTTAATTTTTTTCCCATAGTATTACAGAAATTACATGTATCATACTAAGGGAAACCAAAATGAATAGTAAAGGTCTTAAAACTGATCAATAGGCTTTATAAGAAATATTGATGTGATATTCTTGAAGAAGTAGTTTGTGCATCTTACCAAGTGTTAAATATTCAGGGAGATATCTCCAGTTTGGAGGTTATCATGTAACGAATAATGTGATTTCCTGTCCCGAAATGAGTTTATATGACATTCAATGAGGTGTATCACAACATCTGGCACCTTGGTTGGCCGGTTGCTGTGGCATCCACAATGGTCTTTTGAAGATCGACCAGTCGTGATTAGGCTCTGCTGCAGTCTAGTGACTCTATGTTTACTAATGCCATGAATACTTGCAAAAGACTTATGGCAAATAGGAATCTTGTTACCTGCAAGATGAACTTTGTATTTGTAAACTGCTGAATGGTCTCTCCTATCTTCATCATTTGAAGTTCGTGGTCGCCTCCAAGCAATCAGGTGGAGAGCAATCAAACCACTGAGATGTGTATCTTGTTCGTATATGACCACTGAAATTCTTCATCTAATGAAAGCAACATTTTGCAATACAGAAGACTTATCCACTAACACAGTCAAATTACAAAACAATGCAGACTAACCACAAAACTTACATAGAATATGATACTTACTTAATATTCTTTTAAATTGAATTGTCTTAGGAATTTAGCTATTATGGTGAGAAATATTACTATCTTAGAGAACGCTCTGTGGGTATCCAGGGTTGTTAATATTCACATGAAATCATTCATTTAATCAAAATTACCACTTTTTGTCAGAATGGCAGTGGTCATATTTGCATCTTGTAGAAACACCATATATTCCAACAATGTTTTCATTTGCTAAAAACGTGATTTTGCAGAAACAAATTCAACCACAAGTTGCACCTCTTAATGCAGCACAAGTCGTCATTGTAATAGAAAAAAATGGGATTTTTGGACTAATCCGGTTTTTGTAATCAACCCCTCAATTGCACAGAATGTGTCGTGGAAGTTAATCAATACCCACGCTGTGTTGTGGGTAAAAATTTCGGGCGATGAGCAAATTTTGCAATTGTGAATAACATTTACATATAAGCATCAGGATATCTGATAAAGTACTTAAAGTGCCATTCTTCTGTGCTGCAATTTGGCAAAATGCTATCGTAATGCTATGATATTATAGCCACTTCTTTTTTTAATATATCATCACACAAACCACTTATTTGAATCTAACAATTTCCTTTTGGTTTACAAGTTTTTATGATGGCAGTGAATGTATAATGTATCATTAAAATCAAGAATATGGCAGTTATTTTATTTACATTCATTTTTAATCCGTGTTTGTTAATATTTTTGTTTTGCTGATTAGAAATGTAATTTTTTCAGGTCAGGTGAAATAAAAGTGTCTCCATATGCTCATCTGGACTACGAGAAAGGAGGTTCACATTATGATATAATTGTTCATGTAGTGGATGCTGGCACCCCGATTCGTGAGACTGCAACTGCTACAGTTGCAGTGGAAATTTTGGATGTCAACAACAAACCCCCATTTTTCCCTAATAATGACCTCTCTGTATATACCCATTACTTGTCAGAGCAAACAGAAATAGGTGAGCACAAGGTGTTTCTCTGATATTGNATGACCTCTCTGTATATACCCATTACTTGTCAGAGCAAACAGAAATAGGTGAGCACAAGGTGTTTCTCTGATATTGTATAATTATTGAACAGTGTAATCAGTAAGTATACATGTATAACATCAAAATCACTGTGCTNTTCCCTAATAATGACCTCTCTGTATATACCCATTACTTGTCAGAGCAAACAGAAATAGGTGAGCACAAGGTGTTTCTCTGATATTGCATAATTATTGAACAGTGTAATCAGTAAGTATACATGTATAACATCAAAATCACTGTGCCTTTATATATGAGATACATTTTATCCTGTTATTTGGAAATAAATGGCTGCTTTTGTACTATACATTGGAATGAAGTAAACATATTTCCATAATTCATAAATAACATGGACTGCAGCAACTTATTTATACCAACAATTCACGAGGCTATCAACCCCATCCTTGAAGGAATGTGGCTCCTTTGTTGTAAGGAATTTCAGTAGGTAACCTTAAGATACGAGGGTTATTCGGATAGTAAGGTCCGATTTCGTATAAAACACAAACCATCACAGATTAAAAAAAAAAAAACTTTTTTTATTTAATTCCTTACATGTTTCTCTGTTTTTCTACATAGTTTCCATATTTGTTTAAACATTTGTCATAATGTTCTACTAGCTTTTGTATGCCTAAGTCATAGACGTCTGTCGCCTGTGAGGATAACCAGCCTGTAACTGCTTCTTTCACCTCGTCTTCTGTGACAATCTTCTCTAAAAATTGATCACCTCCCTTATGATATCGGTCCAAAAAATCAACAGCACAAGCCATTATTTTCATTTGGTGTTCCTCAGTAAGCAGCCTGGGAACCCAATGTGCGCACAATTAGTGAAATTGAAAATTTTCAGAGACAATTTTGTGCAAAGTGGTTTTACCCACATTCAGAAATTCTAATGCTAAAGTTGAAATTGTGAATCGCCGGTCTTCACAAATCTTTTCATCCA
This sequence comes from Clitarchus hookeri, assembly GCA_002778355.1. Classification (NCBI taxonomy): domain Eukaryota; kingdom Metazoa; phylum Arthropoda; class Insecta; order Phasmatodea; family Phasmatidae; genus Clitarchus; species Clitarchus hookeri. Next base: position 1,147,275 of record NQII01000149.1, on the reverse strand, counting down.
CGGCTTTGACCAAATCTTATGTGATCACTGATGGTCGGCCTAATCGCGGTTCATCATGGACATTTTCTCGTCCGTCCTTGAAAGCTCTGACCCACTTACGCACTTTGCTGTCACTCATCGCATTGGGGCCATACACTTGACTTATCTGTCGATTAACTTCCGCTGCTGAAACATTCCTTGCTGTCAAAAACCGAATCACTGACCATATTTCACAGTCGGCGGGCTGATCAATTGTTCTAAACATTTTGAACTGACACTGTTTACAGAACACTGCAACAGTACAAATGCAAATGGCGTCGTTTGACGAGCAAGACATGCTGGGAGTAGTCGGTGCGTGTGCGCGTTACGATGTTCGCGCAACATTCAATTAGCTATGGTGATTCTGACCTTACTTTGTGAATAACCCTCGTACATATAAACATGGAATTTTGATAGTGGAGTTTGGAGAATATGAAGGGCATGATATTAATTTATACCTCAGGTCACTCTACTTCTCTTTCATAATTTTTGCTGTGTGAGGTTTGACATCTGCCTAGAGCAGAGGACCTTTTCTATTGACCAGATGTGGCTGCTTTTTACACACCTGCCAGTGTATTTTGTTAAGTTTTCCACTGTACAAGACAGTGACAAAACCTTGAGGCATCAACCTTGGTTTTAGAAAGTGTTTGTAGGTTTCACCAATGTCAAAGCATTGCCCACTTTGCTTGCAATTATAGTACAGTATCTACTTCTTATCATGCACTGTGTTACAAACCCGTAGGGGCTTGTTGCTGTAATGAATCTACAGATTATGCAGATGCCACTGCTATTTGGAATCCTCCCATCATTTCATGCGGTACATAGTTTTTATAATTTTATTCCCCTCACTTTCTCTATTTGCCATAGAGGGTTGAAAACAGTTGAACTGGAAATGAACAGTTTTTTTTAATACTGATGTTGGGAAGTTCACTTTTCAAGACCTTAATGATAAACATTACGATGTAACTATTTTTTTGAGGAATATAACCATGATTTGCATTGTCATGTGTTCATTAAAGGACTGTGTGAAGGAATGTCAGTCGATCTGCCTGTTAAATGTTGATTGAGCACAGCCATCACCAAGGGCATAGGAACATAACAGGGCTATGGGAGTACATGTAGGCATTTTCACATGTATAGTTNAAACATTACGATGTAACTATTTTTTTGAGGAATATAACCATGATTTGCATTGTCATGTGTTCATTAAAGGACTGTGCGAAGGATTGTCAGTCGATCTGCCTGTTAAATGTTGATTGGGCACAGCCATCACCAAGGGCATAGGAACATAACAGGGCTATGGGAGTACATGTAGGCATTTTCACATGTATAGTTNAGCACAGCCATCACCAAGGGCATAGGAACATAACAGGGCTATGGGAGTACATGTAGGCATTTTCACATGTATAGTTGAGAAAATATATAGCTGTTAGTGGGATTATAAAGTGTCACTCTCTGTAAATTTTCAGCTTTAAAGGTGCCAAATGTGACTGACTATTTTTTTTCAATATATTGATTTTAATAGAAACGTGAACTTTTATTGAAATGAGAGAAATACTTAATGGTGTTGTAGAGAGATTTGGGTGGTTTTAAACATTGGGGTCTTTAGATAATAGTGTTATGCAGGGTGGTCCGCCTAACGTGGACACACCCAAAATTTCCGGGATGGCTGCAGATCATGAAATGTGGTTTTTGCTAAATGAAATTACATACGGGGGCAAGTAATTTACCGCAAAGTGACTTCGTAACATGTGTATGGACAGTAATAATTAAACCACATATTATTTTTCCCAGGAAACATACATTTATTTCAATGGCATCTGAAAGTACGTGCAAAGAGGAACTCAGATATATAGCATATGCAATGGCAAGTAACACATACCAAGAAATAATGTTGAAATATGATTAAGTTAAGTGAGCCAGTAGCATAAGGTAGTGGACCTTTACTCACAGCTGTAAGCAAGCAACGTGCGCCACGACTCATCCTGGCTGAACCGCTTCCTTATAGCAGCGTAGCACTTACCGTAATGAGGTAAGGGACACAGAATGCAATATTGGACAAAGGAGAGCGAAGATGGGCAATGTGAGTGCAAGTCAGATTTCAATAAAGTAAATTTTATTCATATAGCAATGTAATTCAGGAGATTTGTTTCCTAGTCATTAACTATACTTAGTAACGAGTGCGTACAGTTGCACAACAAAAATAGAATAAACCAACATAAGGAGAAATGCAATCACATCCACAAGCATAGTACAAAAGAGCACAGTTACGGTTGAAAGGCTTCACATTAGGTCTTTTCACAGTATGTGTTTGATGTGTTTACCATCTACAGTAATACACATCTGTAATTGCACATATAGCGAGCGACGAGCGGCCTGAAGTGTTTTTGGCGTAATGCCTCTGCAAGCTGCCACAATGTGTTCCTGCATGTCTTCTGGCATCGTAGGAACTGTGTTGTACATCCTATCTTTTAGTGTTCCCCACAGGAAAAAATCAAGAGGTGTAAGGTTGAGGGAGCGAATTGGCCATCTTAAAACACCACCATGTCCTAACCACCGATTTGGAAATGTTTCATTTAACACTTGCCTCGCTACCAAAGCAAAATGTGCAGGAAAACCATCATGTTGAAACCATATATCTCAGATATATGTCGAGTGGTATGTCTTCCAGAAGTGCTGGTAAGGCCTCTCTGAGAAAATGGGTGTACGTACAGCCAGTCATTGTCCCTTAGATGAACTATGACCCTATGACATAGTCTCCAACGATTCCGNCAAAATGTGCAGGAAAACCATCATGTTGAAACCATATATCTCAGATATATGTCGAGTGGTATGTCTTCCAGAAGTGCCGGTAAGGCCTCTCTGAGAAAATGGGTGTACATACAGCCAGTCATTGTCCCTTAGATGAACTATGACCCTATGATAGTCTCCAACGATTCCGCACCACACATTCACTTTCCACTGTCACTGGTGCTCCATGTGCCGGACCCAAGACGGATTCTCCATCGCCCAGTAGTGCATATTTTTTGAAAGTAAAATTTAACTTTTTTTTTAATTTGTACTGAAATTGTGCAACGATTTTTGCAAAACCCTGAAGAACTATTTTTCCTTCACTCTCTTTCTCTCTCTCAGCTTCTACATTCAAATAAGTTTACAATAAAATCTTAATATTTACTTTAAAAATCTAATTTAATGAGTTTAAATTTGGCATTTTTTAAATTTGTGATAACTCATGTAATTTTTTTAATAAGTAATGACCTGTGCATCTGTCATATCACCTTATCTGTTTAATCATACTTGTTCTCGTATATGTGATTCAGGGGGAATTAAAGTGAACAGTACACCAACCTTGATTTTTATATCTGTCCAGAAACTAGCAAGGTGGTCTGTTATTTTAGATCACTGAAGCACTATATGTACAAAAACATACTATGATATTGGTGCTATGCGAGGTTCACTGTGCTCTCCCACTGTCCGTTGCGAACAACCCTATCACAATTATTCAAAACTTAAGAACCTTCGCAGCTTTATCACCGGGCTGTACTGTGTTCTCCAGCAGCTTGTAGCCGACAGGCTTAATTATGATTATTCATAACACTCATTTGCTACCTCTTCACGGCTCTCCGCGAGGCGCACCACACCTATTCATGGGCCGTGGTAAACAGCGCAGACATCAAGCCATAATTATGATTATTCAGAATGCTGGATCACTACCTCTTCACAGTGCTCTGCAAGGCCCACTGCACTCACTTATGGGCGATGAGCCCCATCACAAAGTTTTACCACGACCTTGGCATCTCAATGCACAGGAAACCAACTAAGCAGATGCTAGATAGTAGCGGACCTCCCCCCTCGGTTCCGGGCATCCCATTTACTCAATCTTAATGAGATCTCTACAGGTTCACATTTGTACTAGTATATACAAAATTCCTGAACAGTGTTGTGATAACATTAATATTATACATTTTAATATTTAATTTCTCAGTGAGGTGCCCCATCATGGGCGGAGCAAGGTGGCATGGAGGGGTGCTCCCCTTTGTGGGCTTTAAGCCTGACCCTTTTGTACTGTTACACAACAGACACCTCTTTATGAAGGAAGTGGGTCTGACACCGCATTACACAATTTATCCTCCCTTCTTTGCTGTCATATTCTACTCTAATGGGTAATCTTAAAATTAAAACTGTAAACATATAAATTTTCTTATCTAATGCATGATATTCTACTTGACATTATGAGCAATTACAAATCTGAATGACAATTGTACACTGATTATAACTATAATTAAGTTTAATTTAAATTTTGTCCCTATTTTAAAAAAGATATGTCAAAATAGCTTTTGACAACCTCTCGCATCAGATGAAGAACTGAAACGATACAAGACTCTGGTCGCCTTGTATACCTGCAGAACCAAAAATGCCTTTAGCAAGCAATGTGGCATCATCACTAAATATTTTATCCTGGAAACTGCTACAGTTGGACAAATATGATAAGTGAAAGTTGTGAATGAATGTGCATGTTTGCATAACACTGCTGGATAGATATCACTTAGCTGAGGAGCTAATCCTCGAGGCTCTGGATACCAGTACCCTACCACTGCTTGTGCCCAGAGAGGAGAGAGAGTGACACNTAGCTGAGGAGCTAATCCTCGAGGCTCTGGATACCAGTACCCTACCACTGCTTGTGCCCAGAGAGGAGAGAGAGTGAGACACAGAGAGAGAGAAGGAAGGAGTGGAGATACACTTGCAATAATAATAATTTTTGACAAAGGCATCAGTTTCAATGCAGTTTTTAACACTAGGTTTTGTCATAGTCTCCTCAATATAGTTTGTATATTTTTTTATTTTGCATAGAATGAAAAACACATTATGGATTTTCCCTCAGTTTAAATTTTCACTTTACTGTGGCACCAATTAGTATGTAATCTGATGGATGTCATGGTACCCAACAGAGGAATGAACCACTAGACAACTGCGTCCAGAGAAAAACAGATAAACTAACATTGCCAATTATACTGAATAAGCACGTCAGTCATGCGTCCCTACCTAGTCAGCCAAATGAAGCCATCCTGCCCTTACGAGAGCCTCAGATACCATACATACCCGCAGAACTACTCTGCTTCCATCCACCAAGAGACAGCAGCATGGAGCTGAAGGAAGCACAAGGGAGCCTGTCAATTGTATTTAAGGATGGAGGAGCCCTCAGAATGCCAGTTATCATTGCATTGCTTGCTCTGCCTTGATCACTCAGCAGCTCGCCTTACCGCTGATACCACTTCCATACTAGGGCTCTTTGCTCCCGACATCTCTTCAAGATCTACTAGCAGCGAAGCTTGCTTCAACCCCACTAACACATAGTCCACATGAGAGTGTTTACGCTGTCACTTCAGGACACCACTAGACAACAGTAGTGTTCAGAGTTGTTCTCACGACTTCTTTTACTTTGTTGCTCTATATTGCTCTTTGTCTAACAGGTCCCCTTCACCTGTTTGTAATGTAACTTCCACCAGTTGCTTGGTAATCCAGGAAGCCTAGGATTTAGTATGGGTCATCATGTTTATTCTATGCAGAATAAATACTTTTGCATCTCTTCACTGAGTTCTGATTCCAAGGGTGATTTGTATCTCTCTCTACCCAGTAAACGCCATCCCCCATGAGAGAAGCAGGTGACAGCGTCTTGCCAACCTGTTTCCGACCATAGAGTAGGACTGCAGGCTCCTTTAACCGGGCAGCGTATACATTGCAAAACAGCACACTTTTGCTGGCCACCCATACTGTAAGCCCAGTGCACAAAGGCACTTGGCGCACACGTACAGTACAGCCCCCTACTAGGTACACTCCATGAGGAAGCAAATGTAACACCAGTGCCAGCTAACCCACTCCACCCACAAGGTTAAATTCACCGGTTGGAGTGCCAGGCCTGACAAGGTGTAAATCAGTCGCATCTGAGCAGCTCACGACAAAGCAGTAGCGCCACCTGGAGTCATCTAACCCGCTCCATCCACCACGTGAAATTCGCCTGTTGGAGCGCCAGGACTGACGTGGTGTGATGCCATTGCATCTGGGTACTTCTAGCTAGGGAATTCTGCCACCTGCACCTTGCTTGCTGCGACAGCCCTTAGAGCATACCCTATGCCCTTCTCTGACGAGGAGGGACAAAGTGGGCTGACAAGAAGGCAGCTATGGCTCCTACTGCCAACCAATTATCAGGCATTCCCTCCCCATCAGCATTCAGCTATTCCTCCCTTTGGGATCAGGCACAAGCCACCTGCAACTACAGGGGCCTCACCTCTTAGTCAACCCCAATTCTTTATTTGAGCTACCCCAGAAGAACAGCGGAACACCACATCCCATCGTAGTGTGACTATGCCTGGGTCTGCCCGTGGACCTGGGCCGGCGCAGCTCGTCGACATCCAGCACCAGCCACTGTCAACCGGACGCCGACAGCCCCAGGACCAGCCACCACCATTTGGACCACCAGCTGGATGTCAGCCGGCGCTAGACAGGAACCAGAACAGAACATCGCTAACCACTACCAGTTAGTTGTCAGTCAACCCCACGCCCAGAAGGCTGTAAATTCGGACAGCTACATACGTACCGATGGCCCACTCAGCCTATATTGCATACCGGGTCACTTAAAGGCAAGAGCCAGTAACTGTAAGATGTAAACAGGTTGACTTTAGTGTTTGCTGACCGAACACATTAAAAGCCTCTTGAGTCATGTGACAAGTCAAGAACCCTGACCATCACGCATCAATAGTAATGGAATTTTTTGTGGCACCCAACGTGGAGCATTACATCTTGTTCAGAAAACAAGAAAGAGCCAGGCCAGTGCGACCTTGAGAAATAGCAGAAGAAATTAGCTAGCCATGCCAGAGACTTCGGGGCGTCGTGAAACATGCTGGGGCACTCAATTTAACCCAGAATATGGCCAAAGCAAACATGAACCTTGCTGAACAATGCAAAAACTCCATGACCGTGGAACAGAATGAAATCCCAGTGACCGAGAGATGCCACGTTGCCATCTGTTGTGGTACGGGGCAACACATCAATGGTGCCCATTGCAAGAACAGGTTTCACTATACTTGCATAGGCTGGGTGGATGAACCCAGAAATACAGATGGCCTAGAGTTTATGTGTGAAGAGTGTAGAACGCGGTAGATNGCATAGGCTGGGTGGATGAACCCAGAAATACAGATGGCCTAGAGTTTATGTGTGAAGAGTGTAGAACGCGGTAGATTGCATATTGCGCATGACTTACCTGTATCGGGCCATGAGTTCACACCATCAGATGCATGACTTGTGCCAAAACATTCCACCACCTGTACATAGGGTGTCCTGATAAGCACATCACATGCCCAGGTTTNTATGCATGACTTGTGCCAAAACATTCCACCACCTGTACATAGGGTGTCCTGATAAGCACATCACATGCCCAGGTTTAGTTTATCATTGTGAAGTCTGCCGATGGGCGGAAGAATACCAACCAAGCAACCCGGGACCCCACCAAAGTACGGTTTCTAATAGGAGTTCGGGCGGTCCCCAATTGCCGGAGTTTGCAGTTAGACAGCACGAGGACCCAGTGAAATTTACGGAAGAGTTCGTGAATGAGTTCAAGGATAACGAAGTCCCCCCAAACTGTTGGTCACTAAAGCTAGGAAGCAGTTAGCGGGAAAGGCGTTGGAATGGTGGGACAGGTATGTCAAATTTATAATGGAATGGTCCCAGTTCTGTTNAAGCAGTTAGCGGGAAAGGCGTTGGAATGGTGGGACAGGTATGTCAAATTTATAATGGAATGGTCCCAGTTCTGTTTCCGACTTGCTGTCCCGTTAACTGGGGAAGAAGTCTTTGCCCGCCTAGCATCAGAGTTCCATTGTCATGTACAAACCAGCGATGAAGAGGCAAAGATCTTCATGCTACAAAATACACAGATGAGTATGGACATATTTTTCCTGAAGGTAATGAACAGAGCTGCGTGAATGCGATCACACACATGCTCTTACCATATCTNTGTATGGACATATTTTTCCTGAAGGTAATGAACAGAGCTGCGTGAATGCGATCACACACATGCTCTTACCATATCTACGTAACTTTTTACAAATTCCCTGGCCTCAGTCAGAACTGGTGGAGCATGCAAGAGGGACAGAGAAACTACAAGGCGCAGGCAGCCTTGAACTCTAACAAAGATGGAAAGGGAAGGGAGGAAGCGAAACAGAGAGAGAGGGGTGGGCATCTCCGCTTCTCTACCACTTCCTCCTCCCATGCCTACTGCCCCTGCCACTCCAGTGCTCCCTAAGTGCTGGTTCTGCCCAGGGAGGCATTTAAACCTTGACTGCCCCGCAAAGCCTGCCGGCTGGTGGACTACAAAAGAAGGAAGCAAGAGCAAAGAAAACACTACCCATCTCTGAACCATAAAGAATAAGAATGACAGGCCCGACATCACCCTCCAGACGCTAACAGAGGAGCCCCTCACTCCAGACACTCCCCATATTAAAGTGAGTGTCAACAAACTAATTGCCGCCGCCATGATCGACACGGCAGCCAACAGGAACTTCGTTAAAAGCGACCTCCTCACACCCTATCAAAGGGTCCACCTGACACCCCAGGACGNACGGCAGCCAACAGGAACTTCGTTAAAAGCGACCTCCTCACACCCTATCAAAGGGTCCACCTGACACCCCAGGACGACGGGAAAGTACTGATGGCGCAGCCTGACCGCCACCTACTGGTGGAATAGAGAATAAAACTGACCGTCCAAGTTCATCAGAATAATACCCATGCTGAGTTCTCGGTGGCACCTCATATAGAGGAGATGGTGATTTTGGGGCAGCCCTGGCTCCAACATCANACGGCAGCCAACAGGAACTTCGTTAAAAGCGACCTCCTCACACCCTATCAAAGGGTCCACCTGACACCCCAGGACGGGAAAGTACTGATGGCGCAGCCTGACCGCCACCTACTGGTGGAATAGAGAATAAAACTGACCGTCCAAGTTCATCAGAATACTACCCATGCTGAGTTCTCGGTGGCACCTCATATAGAGGAGATGGTGATTTTGGGGCAGCCCTGGCTCCAACATCAGAAATCCACTGTGGATTTTGGGCAACACCGAGTGCATATTGGAAGGAAGAAACACTTGACAGTCCACTGGGAATGAAGCGGCAACATCATCCCCCAGCACACAGCCCCACCACGTAAAACGGAGGAACCCATACAGCTGCAACAACTGCAGGTAAACCGAAACCCACCAAGCCACAGCCAACAGCGATTCTCGGGGGCAAGACGACGGCCAAGGAAACCCCGGTGTCGCCCTGACCCACCAAACCAAGAGATGGAGGATGCCGTGCAACTCCAACCCCGAGAACTCTCACCACCGCGACAAGCAAAACCTGCATATCAGGCAACACCAGCTAACACATCTCAAGTCGACCCGAGCGTCAGATGCTCAGATCTCTACCGACCATCAAGAGGGGCAATGTCCTTCTGGACCCAGCCCTCCACACCGACCAGCTTCCTGAGAAGGCGACCTGACCAAGGATACAGAGGATCATCCCCAACCTGATCACAGCTATCATGGAGGAGTCCCCTTGACCGGACACCAAGACGACTTACCATGCCATCCAGTGTAATCTCGGAGAAAGATAAGCCCAACAGAGCTGAAGAGGGGGGGAACTCCAAGAGCTCCTGCCTCCGACAGCCACCCCAGTGGACATAGGGTTTGGTAGGACCTTGGTGCTGGACGGCCCCGAGACCTCAACTGCTGCCCCCGAAGAAGACGAGCCCAGCAGAGCCGAAGAGGTGGGGTGTCCAAAGCGTCCCTGCTTCAGACAGCCACCCTAGTGGACATGGGGCTTCGCAGGACCTTGGTACTGGACGCCCCGAAGACCTCAACTGCCGCCCCCAATGAAGATGAGCCCAGCAGAGCAGAAGAGGTGGGGGAGCCATAAGAGCCCCTGCCTCTGACGACTACTCCCGTGAACGAGGTGTCAAGCAGAACCAAAGAGGTGGGGAAGCCCCAAGAGCCCCTGCCTCCGACAGCTACCCCAGATAACAAGGGGCCTGGCAGGATGCTGGTGCCAGACTGCCCCAAGATGTTGATGGCCACGCCTGAAGCAGATGAGCCCAGCAGCCAACAGACGGCCAGTAAAACCCACCAGATGCCCATATGTGCTTGCCGAATGGTCCTCCAGGGGCAGGTCAGGCAGTACATAGAGTCACCCTAACAACCTGCTAAGCGCTTTACTTGGTCTTACCCTCATCATGCTGAGTGGAACGCCAAGACCGCAGTGACTAGTGATAAGTGAACAAAGACATAAACAGTGAATTTCCGTAGATACTATGGGAGTAACAACCCAGAAACAATTGATTGGTAATAAGTGCCAGGCTAAACAGACAGCATAGTATATACTATGATTTTACTTAGCCTACTAAGTGGGAATTGTGTGGTGGAATGAACTGTGACAACACACGTGCCAGAGGCCAGCAAACCAGGGCACATCACACTCCCCCCCCCCTACCTTCTGGACAGTCAGGAAGAGCCAGTGTGCATTTTTTTTATGACCACGCCACATGTAAGAGATTGCCACCAGGCTGCGAAATAGCACTAAGGGACAGTGAAATTTTAAATAATTTAGTTGATTTTGAGTAATTTTGAGTTTTATGTATTTTTTCCTTGTAGTCGACCAATACGCCATTGGATAGTTAGTGTTTATAAATTTTTGTATATAAAACGGGTAACTCACATATGATAGGATGCAAATAGATACCGGACTAAGTCACGAAAGGCTTAGCGCTGGCCCAGGTTAGTCCCATTATCACACATAATTTACCTGCTGTGCGGCTCGTAGGAGTGGCCACAGAGCAAGGTCCTTGCTTATGCGCCTTCAGTGCCATGGCAGGTATAGCGAGTATACTACATACCCATTGTGAGTTTGGGTTTGAAAACACTCCTAGTTTTTTGTGCTAAATACACATAGACGTATGTATTTGCTATTTGCAGGTAAAATGTGTATGTTGATGTATAGTACCCACAGCCTTCAGCTGTTCTTTACGAGCAACACGTTTTTGTATAAACAAGAAGGGCGCGTGCATTCTCCCAACAATGGTACAAATCCCATAACACACCCTCCCCAGGGGGTTGAAGCCATTAGCTGGCCGCTCACCTCAACCGTCAGCTGCTTCGAAGAGAGAGACAGCACTAAGAGGAAAACCGGCCACCACACGCCAGCCCGTGCGAGTGCACAGAAGAGCAGGTGGTACAAAAGGCATTGTCAGATACTTCCAGCGACAGTTCTATACCACTGCAACACCAGAAATCTACGAGCCAAGTTTAAGTCACAAAGGAGGGGTGAACTGACACATGACACCTGGCTGGCAATTTTTTTTTTTGTTTCTGAGACTTCAACACAGCCCGTGTGACGTCACGGTACCCTGCAGAAGAACAGACCCCGAGTCNCACAAAGGAGGGGTGAAATGACACATGACACCTGGCTGGCAATTTTTTTTTTGTTTCTGAGACTTCAACACAGCCCGTGTGACGTCACGGTACCCTGCAGAAGAACAGACCCCGAGTCAACTGCATCCAGAGAATGACAGATAAACTGATGTTGCTAGTTATAATGAATACGGACATCACTCGTGCGCCCCTACCAGGCCAGCTGAACGAAGCCAGCCTGCACCGCGAACATCAGATACCATCCCCACCCACACTACTCCGCTTCCATCACTCGCCAAAAGAAAGCAGCAAGGGGCTGCACTGTCCATGAAGGGAGGAGCCAACCGGACGAAGATGCCCAAACCACCGAAGGGAGGCTGTCAACTGTATTTAAGGACGGACGAGCCCTCAGAATAACAATTGTCATCGCATTGCTTGCTCTGCCTTGATCACTCAGCAGTTCCCCTTACCACTGATACCACTGCCATGCTAGGGCTCTTTGCTCCCAACGTCTTTTCGAGATCTACTAGCAGCGAAGCGTGCTTCAACCCTGCTAACACACAGTCCAAGTGAGAGTATTTACGCTGTCTCTTCAGGACACCACTAGACAACAGTAGGGTTAAGAGTCGTTCTCACAACTTCTTTACTTTGTTGCTCTATATTGCTCTTTGCCTAACAGGTCCCCATCACCTGTTTGTAACGTAACTTCCACNAACTTCTTTACTTTGTTGCTCTATATTGCTCTTTGCCTAACAGGTCCCCATCACCTGTTTGTAACGTAACTTCCACCGGTTGCTTGGTAATCCAGGAAGCCTAGGAGTTAGTATGGGTCATTGTGTTTATTCTACGCAGAATAAATACATTTGCATCTATTCACTGAGTTCTGATTCCAAGGGACATTTGTACCTCTCTCTACCTAGTAAATGCCATCCCCCAAGAGAGAAGCAAGTGACATTGTCTTGCCAACCTGTTTCCGACCATAGAGTGGGACTGCAGGCTCCCTTAACCGGGCAGCATATACATTGCAAAACAGCACACATTTGCCGGCCACCCATACTGTGGGCCTAGTGCGCAAAGACACTTGGCGCACACATACAGTAGAGCCCCCTACTATGTACACTCCACAAGGAAGTGACTAGACCATTAGAGTCAGCTAACTCATTCCATCCACCACGTGAAATTCACCAGTTGGAGTGCCAGGCCTGACAAGGTGTAAATCAGTCGCATCTGAGCAGCTCACGACAAAGCAGTAGCGCCACCTGGAGTCATCTAACCCGCGCCATCCACCACGTGAAATTCACCAGTTGGAGCGCCAAGACTGTCGTGGTGTGATGCCATTGCATCTGGGTACTTCTAGCTAGGGAATTCTGTCACCTGCNTGTTGGAGCGCCAAGACTGTCGTGGTGTGATGCCATTGCATCTGGGTACTTCTAGCTAGGGAATTCTGTCACCTGCACCTTGCTTGCTGCGAAGGCCCTTAGAGCCTACCCTACGCCCTTTACCTGACGAGGAGGGACCAAGTGACAATTTTTCGAAGACCATAATGAACTCGTTGATAGACTCAGATATTTGATTGACCTGCAAAAATGTGGGTACCTCTCACACATAGTTGATATATCTTCAATCATTAGACAACTGAAGGAAAGGGGTTATATTGCATTATGTGATGAATTGCTTTCTTCTGAAATTGTAATGTGTAAAATAAGAATAAATTTTTTTAAAATAAANATATTGCATTATGTGATGAATTGCTTTCTTCTGAAATTGTAATGTGTAAAATAAGAATAAATTTTTTTAAAATAAAATAGTTGTGTTTTAATTTTTCGTTTTTTATGTCCTTCAATCCCTCACAACTTTAAAGCTGTGCTATGAGCACTCAACTATTAAGGTAATGATTCACATACAGAATATTAATGAAGACTTTAAGTATAAAAAATGCATGGATAGTGGACTGCATACAAAACGTTAATTAAGTCAACATGTACAAATTTTGGAAATGGTGAATGAATATAATTTCTATGTATGCAGGGGTGGGGTGCAAACCGAAGGGTTGATTAAAGAAACGAACGAGGGAGTGGGATTGATTGAAGGATAAGTGAGGATTGGTGGGGATTGGTGCAGAGGATTGTTGAGGATTAGAGCATAGGATTGATGAGGATTGGTGTGGATGATTATTGCGGAGGATTGGTGCATAGGATTGATGCGGATTGGTGTGGAGAATTGTTTAGGATTGGTGCAGAGGATTGTTGCGGAGGTATGTTGACGATAGGTGCAGATGATTGGCGAGGATTGATGCGTTTTGATGTGGAGGATTATTTAGGATTGGTGTGGAGGATTGTTGAGGTTTGTTGAGGGTTAATGTGGATGATTGGTGCGGATTGGTGTGGAGGATTGTTTAGGATTGGTGCTGAGGATTGGTGCAGAATGCAGAGGATTGAGATTGTGGAAGAGGATTAACATCTGAGAATAGCACAAAAGATAAGNATATTGCATTATGTGATGAATTGCTTTCTTCTGAAATTGTAATGTGTAAAATAAGAATAAATTTTTTTAAAATAAAGTAGTTGTGTTTTAATTTTTCGTTTTTTATGTCCTTCAATCCCTCACAATTTTAAAGCTGTGCTATGAGCACTCAACTATTAAGGTAATGATTCACATACAGAATATTAATGAAGACTTTAAGTATAAAAAATGCATGGATAGTGGACTGCATACAAAACGTTAATTAAGTCAACATGTACAAATTTTGGAAATGGTGAATGAATATAATTTCTATGTATGCAGGGGTGGGGTGCAAACCGAAGGGTTGATCAAAGAAACGAACGAGGGAGTGGGATTGATTGAAGGATAAGTGAGGATTGGTGGGGATTGGNTCAAAGAAACGAACGAGGGAGTGGGATTGATTGAAGGATAAGTGAGGATTGGTGGGGATTGGTGCAGAGGATTGTTGAGGATTAGAGCATAGGATTGATGAGGATTGGTGTGGATGATTATTGCGGAGGATTGGTGCATAGGATTGATGCAGATTGGTGTGGAGAATTGTTTAGGATTGGTGCAGAGGATTGTTGCGGAGGTATGTTGAGGATAGGTGCAGATGATTGGCGAGGATTGATGCGTTTTGATGTGGAGGATTATTTAGGATTGGTGTGGAGGATTGTTGAGGTTTGTTGAGGGTTAATGTGGATGATTGGTGTGGAGGATTGTTTAGGATTGGTGCTGAGTATTGGTGAGGATTGGTGCAGAATGCAGAGGATTGAGATTGTGGAAGAGGATTAACATCTGAGAATAGCACAAAAGATAAGNGTGAGGATTGGTGCAGAATGCAGAGGATTGAGATTGTGGAAGAGGATTAACATCTGAGAATAGCACAAAAGATAAGACTATCACCCGACCTGCCCTCGTACATTCCAAGTCTCAAGGGCCTATTGGTCCGTAAACCATAAATAACTATGCTTTTAAAAATGTTGGTAGATGCTGATCCATAACATTATTATATCATACATGTGCAGAGAGTCGTTACTCATATGATGGACTTGGATTGGTCACATATACATACATTTAAATAATCTGTGTACGATATTTATGTAAACAAACCAGTTGAGGCAGAGAATTGTTTNGGATTGGTCACATATACATACATTTAAATAATCTGTGTACGATATTTATGTAAACAAACCAGTTGAGGCAGAGAATTGTTTGCAGATTCTGGCATCATGTAGACTTCAAGAGAGGAGACCGGAAGTGTAGTTGAGAGACTTTTGCATGTTCCCACATTACCTTATGTACAATTTCTGTTAGTAAAAAAAAAAAAAAACTTATATGTTTGAAATAAAAAATTTTTTTTTTATGTATTAAGGTATTTATATTTTTGATTTGACATACCCTATACCTAGAAAACCAATATGGCTACCAGAAAAAACAAGCTTGAAGTGCTAATGGGTGTAACTGCTGAGCACCTTCGGGGACATTCAACATTCCTGAGTCCAGGGCTTCATAGCACCCCCTGAGTCAAGTCAAAGACTGCCGAGCTCGTCCTAGTCGATCCTCAGTAGGTTGCTCTCAGTCACAGCCACACAGCTTCCATTTAAAATACATTGCCCNCGAGCTCGTCCTAGTCGATCCTCAGTAGGTTGCTCTCAGTCACAGCCACACAGCTTCCATTTAAAATACATTGCCCAAGCAGTCCCATACATATACTATTATTATTTTTTGTAATTATCAAGTTATACCGTTGGGGCTCTGTTAATTTTTTTTCCGGTGAATGGTGTTGGGAGAGGCGGCATTGTTTAGCAGCACTTCTTATGATACTGTATAATTTCAAATTACATATGTATTGTATTAATGGACCAGTATAAAATTTTGTTTGTACAGATGTATTATTCAAATAGTTATAACATGTAAGGTTTTAACATCGCAGAAAGTAGAAAATGCAATTTATATTATGTTGTTTATTCCTATGCAAATAAATGCATGCAGTATGCACATAAATATTTTTGGGGAAGTTAAGCTTACAGAATGGATTTTCCATATATTAAACATATTATTTTTACACACTACAAAAGAGTATTGAAATGGGGGTTTTCTAGGCCACATATATTTCAAACATTCTAATAACTGTTTTGAAATTCATTGTTTACAAAACACTTTGACTTACGGTTCGTAATTCCTATTTGCAACTCCTGAACACACGTTCTGTGACAATCCTTGAACATGTTTGCCTGCCAATGATACAAAATAATTTGCAGAATCATTCAATAAATATGACTGTTCACCACCTGTTTCCTAAAACTAATAAACTGTGCAACAAAAAATATATGTTGACATTTCATTACACATAAATGCACCAAAAATGGCGGACCAAGCCAAACACATGTTCATAATATTACACTTTGTGTAAGAAAACTTACTACAACCAACTATTCGTAATGAAATTAAATACANATCATTCAATAAATATGACTGTTCACCACCTGTTTCCTAAAACTAATAAACTGTGCAACAAAAAATATATGTTGACGCTTCATTACACATAAATGCACCAAAAATGGCGAACCAAGCCGAACACATGTTCATAATATTACACTTTGTGTAAGAAAACTTACTACAACCAACTATTCGTAATGAAATTAAATACANGAACACATGTTCATAATATTACACTTTGTGTAAGAAAACTTACTACAACCAACTATTCGTAATGAAATTAAATACAAAAATCATTAACTACTGATAAAATATTCCAATAAGACCAGTAAGGTACTCACATAGACGTGACGAAAAAAATAACATGTACAATGGTGTTCGCAGAGCTGGAAACTTTTCACTGATTGTAACTGTCCGTATGCTCTACCATAATTGCTAAACATATTTTTTTAACCAATTCGATTAAAAGCCAAAAACCTTGTATATTACTCTATAAACATAATTGAAACCACAAATGTTGCAAGTATAATGTAAGCTTTATATTACAACATTCAGTTTTATGTACTATTTTCTTCCATGATGATCATCAATATCACCAACATAACAATATAAAGGGGATGGACAAACTAATATGAACACCATGCAATATAGTACATTTTGTTGCATGTTAGCAACACTGCTTCCGTGTAAATAACGTGACACGTATGTATTGTACAGTTTATGTGCCAAGTCTTGTAGGTTATATTTTAGTGTATTATACGCTTTGTTCTGCGATGGTTAAAACAAGCGATAGGTGAAATCGTTGGTGCTCGGTTAGCAGGAGCGTCTGTGACGAAAACAGCTGAATTGTTTAGCGTTTCACGAGCCACAGTATCCACGGTAATGACAGCATACACAAGACATGGTAAAACATCATCGGCGAATTGGAATAGTGGGCGAAACCCAAAGTTAACTGACAGAGACCGACGAACATTAAAAANGGTAAAACATCATCGGCGAATTGGAATAGTGGGCGAAACCCAAAGTTAACTGACAGAGACCGACGAACATTAAAAAAGATTGTGGCCAGACAACATAAAACTACCGCGGCAAAAGTGACAGCAGAACTCAACACTCACTTGAGTAATACTGTTTCGACAAAAACAGTACGGCGGGAGCTCCACAAAGCTAACATTCATGGAAGGGCTGCAATTGCGAAACCCTTTATAACGGAAGCCAACGCTAAGCTGCGAAAGAAGTGGTGCCACGATCATAAAACCTGGACACTTGATGATTGGAAGAATGTGGTATGGTCCGATGAATCATCGTTTACATTGTTTCCTACAAACGGCCGGGTTTATGTATGGAGAACCCCAAAAGAAGCCTACGATCCGGACTGCCTGCTTCCTACAGTCAAGCATGGGGGAGGTTCCGTTATGATTTGGGCGGCTATATCGTGGTATTCAGCTGGTCCTCTCATTCACATCACTGGCCGGATTACTGCGAATGAATATCTCGACATCCTCAATGATGAAGTTCTTACTATGACTAGCATATTGCTGCCAAGTACTGCCATATTCCAAGATGATAATGCGCCCATACACACAGCCAAAAAGGTTAAGTCTTGGTTTGAGGAGCATCAGAATATCATCAAACATCTTCCCTGGTCAGCACAATCGCCAGACCTCAACATAATTGAACCGTTATGGGGAATTTTAGAGCAGAGAGTGAGGAGCAGATTTCCATCTCCAACATCATTGAAGCAATTGGNTGATAATGCGCCCATACACACAGCCAAAAAGGTTAAGTCTTGGTTTGAGGAGCATCAGAATATCATCAAACATCTTCCCTGGTCAGCACAATCGCCAGACCTCAACATAATTGAACCGTTATGGGGAATTTTAGAGCAGAGAGTGAGGAGCAGATTTCCATCTCCAACATCATTGAAGCAATTGGCGGATGTTTTGGTACAAGAATGGGACAACACTCTGTTGTCAACTATTCAGACACTCTACGGATCTATTCCGTGAAGAATTGCAGCTGTTCTAAAAGCAAATGGTGGCCCAACACCTTATTAATAAATAAATATTGTGTATATGTCAGGTGTTCATATTATTTTGTCCATCCCCTGTACATCCCACAACAAATCATCAGCTGATACAATACTTTGCAAACGAGAGCATTTATTGTGTACATAGTGTAGGTTGGTCACATTGTATATCAAACTTTAGTGTACTTTAATGAAATGCAGCATATATAGCTTGATTCTAGTAGTATGATTTGGTATGTGTAAGTGCACGTGAGTCCTGGGTGAGGACCAGAGAACTATCTGCCATCTTGGATGACCGTGGCCTCTGACGTTTGCCTTGACCTCTTGTCCACCATATTGTTTTGCATCCGCCATTTTGTTTTATGTCCGCGATCTTGTTTCAAGAATGTTCCACTTTTTGCTCTGTCATTCTGCCATAGTACTTCATGCTCTGTCATTCTGCTGTGGAACTTCATGCATTGTCATTCCATGCCACCATCCTGTTTCTAGAATTTACTAGTAAATGCTCGAATACTCCACCTCACCATCTTGTTTCTAGAATTTTCTTGTTTTAATTTTTGTCTGTTTACTTCTTGCCTGCTCCCTCTCACTCCACCTGCCATCTTGGATATACTCTGCTGTTGGCTGCCATCTTGGATGTCTGTAGGCCACCATCTTTTTTCCTCTTCTGTATGCCCCCATCTTGGTTCTCCCATTGTTTGCTTGGCTGCACTAGTACTGGTCGTCATCTTGTTGCCCACCAGGGGTGCCATATTGGTTCTACCCCTGTCTGCTAGGCAAAAGTGGTGTTGCTTGATGTAGTCCTGGGCTTCTAGGAGCGCTGGTGTCGGCTGGAGGCTAAGGTTGATGTTCCATGTGCTGTATGCAGACACTCACCTATATAAACATGATATGATTTAATACTTTATAAAAAGCTATAGAGGTGAAGAGCGGTGAACTGCCGGACCTGGGGTTGGTAGGCAGACTAGTTTACTGAGCCATCACGACATGCATGACAATACAGGTCTAAATTATGTATATATAAAAATATTCATTGTATCAGGGTAGGTTTAAATAGGGTATGTAGAAAAATATAAGTGTGGAGATGATTATTTTTTTTCTAAAAATGTTATAGGCATGAGGAGGTATGCCTTTTCGAGAAATAATATTATGTGCAAGATAATTAAATGTGCTATGACAACTCTTGTGACTGATATGTTGACTGTATATGGAAAATAAATTTGTTCCTATAGGCATGAATTCNATGTGCTATGACAACTCTTGTGACTGATATGTTGACTGTATATGGAAAATAAATTTGTTCCTATAGGCATGAATTCGGAGATACATGGTAGATATACTCAATAAAACACTGAAAATTACTCTACTTCATGCAATTTCTTCAGAATATTATTAATTTTATTCATATGGGAAATATTTCCAGCTATTTGTGAAGCAATCAGCAGCCTCAATTCGTTNATGTGCTATGACAACTCTTGTGACTGATATGTTGACTGTATATGGAAAATAAATTTGTTCCTATAGGCATGAATTCAGAGATACATGGTAGATATACTCAATAAAACACTGAAAATTACTCTACTTCATGCAATTTCTCCAGAATATTATTAATTTTATTCATATGGGAAATATTTCCAGCTATTTGTGAAGCAATCAGCAGCCTCAATTCGTTGACGACTTTATTTACATCATCCCAATAAACATACTCTAGATGACATCCATCTTTTATTTTTGCCAGCAGACCGGAACTAGACGGTACATTTACCTCTGGAAACAGATGTGAAATAATGCTGAATTTTGCATGAGCAGTATTCTTATACTCATCGCTCGATGGATCATTATCTTTTAAGTGTACAGTCGTTAGTTTGAGCAGCTGCTTATACTGTCACAATGCAGCTTGTAAATATGGAGTAGGTTCTATCCTGAAGAGTAATTCATAACGGCCAGGGACTGCATGCAGAGATTCATTTCAGATTTGAATTTCACTATATATAAGGGAAAAAAATTCAGTNCATAACGGCCAGGGACTGCATGCAGAGATTCATTTCAGATTTGAATTTCACTATATATAAGGGAAAAAAATTCAGTGTTTCCCAGAGACCATTTTTTATTTTGTTTGTAATCTCCATAAGTTCTATCATTGAACCGAGACTAATACATTGCTAGGTAACCATGAGCATGTACATTTAGAGTATTATCTCAATTCTCCATTATGCTTCAAAACTGACAATGGAATATCGTCTTCATCCATCACTTCTATAGTCAGTTTATGCTTTAGTTTCCTCCCTGGCTGCTGTATGGCTTCATCAGGTTCTTTATTCAATGCAAGAGTNGCTGCTGTATGGCTTCATCAGGTTCTTTATTCAATGCAAGAGTTGAAACTACAGGTTACAAATTATCAAGTTGTCATGTGACCGGTGTCAATGCATCCTCCAAAACCATGTCACATCCTGAACGTGCTTGCTTTGCTAACAAATATTTTCTACTCACATTTTGATAATGCGACGTACTTCATCAGCAGTGCCCGCCATTGTACTAAATACAAAACAGTAATGGAATCAGTTTATATATAATTTTACTAGTTAGGTGTGGTCTTATGTTAGGATAAAATGCTGCTGTAGGCCGAGGTGGACTAAGTGTATGAATAGCAGCAGGTCGTGTGGGAGTCAGATTGATGTTGTTCTTGATATTATCTCCTAGAAGCCCATTACGACATCAAGCGACACTAGTACTGCCTAGCAGACAGTGGGGGAACCAATATGGTGCCCCTGGTGGGCAATAAGATGACTGCTGATACAAATGCTCCCTAGCAGAGAAATGGTAGCCTACAAACATCCAAGATGGCAGCCAACAGCAGACAACACCCAAGATAGCGAGTGGAGTGAGAGGGAGCACACAAGAAGTGAACCTAAGAAAGAATATAACAAGATAATTCTAGAAACAATATGGCAAGGAAACTGGAAAATTCTAGAAACAAGAAGGCAACATGGAAAGACAAAGTTTGAAGTACCTCATCAGAATGACAGAGCATGAAATAGAACATTCTTGAAACAAGATGGCAGATGTAAAACATTGTCAGATGCAAAACAAGATGGTTGACAAAAGGTCAAAGTTAAAGGTCAAGGTAATCCAAGATGGCATCATCGAAGATGGCGGCCAGTCCTCTGGTCTCACCCAGGACCCATGTGCTCTCGGACATACCAAATCATACTACTGATACTGCAATCCACAAAAATGCAATGTGATTTCTTCTTCGGTTTTGATTTTGTTACCAATACATAACATCTTTTGTAGCAAGGCTTCCCCATTTTCCAAACTGACACAAATTCTCCCATTGCTGCATTTGTAGCCTTGTCTACCCATATATTGTAGCTATTAAGCTCACACAATAATACTACACTGGCTGGAGAGCTTAAACAACTGGTATAGGCGTGTGTATGCAAATAACAGAGGTATGGAACCAATCAGAGTAACGCGATGCGGTNGAGCTTAAACAACTGGTATAGGCGTGTGTATGCAAATAACAGAGGTATGGAACCAATCAGAGTAACGCGATGCGGTGGGCAGTGCCTATATAAGACAACAAGCATCAGACAAAGTTGCTAGATTGGTTACTGCTGCTACAATGGCAGGTTATCACGATTTAAGTGAGTTTGAACGTGGTGTTATAGTCAGCGCATGAGATATGGGACATAGCATCTCCGAGGTAGAGATACAATTTGGATTTTCGCGTACAACAATTTCACGAGTGTACCGTGAATATCGGGAATCCGGTAAAACATAAAATNAGTTGCTAGATTGGTTACTGCTGCTACAATGGCAGGTTATCACGATTTAAGTGAGTTTGAACGTGGTGTTATAGTCGGCGCATGAGATATGGGACATAGCATCTCCGAGGTAGAAATACAATTTGGATTTTCGCGTACAACAATTTCACGAGTGTACCGTGAATATCGGGAATCCGGTAAAACATAAAATCTTCAACATCGCTGCGGCCGGAAAAAGATTGTGAAAGAATGGGACAAACGACGACTGACGAGAATCATTAAACGTGACAGACGTAGCCACCTAAATCACCAGACATGAACATTATTGAGCATATCTGGGATGTCTTGCAACATGCTGTTCAGAAGAGATCTCCACCGCCTCGCACTCCTATGGATTTGTGGACTGCCCTGCAGGATTCATGGTGTGAATTGCCTCCTGCATACCTTCAGACATTAGTCGAGTCCATGCCACGTTGTCTTGCGGCACTTCTGCGTGCTCGCGGGGCCCTACACGATATTATTCAAGTGTACCAGTTTTTTTGGCTCTTCAGTGTTTAATCCTCATTGCAATGTTTATGTGTCTAACTACTCGTGTTACATCAATTTCTGGTTATATATTCTCAGTTTGTTCAGAATCAAACCTTCTATCATTCCACAGTTCAAGCACACGCACAGTTTAAAAGATGAGTAACCAAGCACATGGAACTATACACTTATCACAGTTGTCAACTTACACACTGCATAACTTAGTTGCCTGCATTCACTAATACCCATTGAACTACCATGCTTCCATCATACATAATTCAGAACTTAACACTCTTAAACGTGTAGATTTGTTATTTGTGAAATAGGCAGGTTTGTAATAAGTTCTGGGTTGTGCTCCATGTCTNACACTCTTAAACGTGTAGATTTGTTATTTGTGAAATAGGCAGGTTTGTAATAAGTTCTGGGTTGTGCTCCATGTCTTCAGTTCAGCACTGAAATAAAGATTAGTCTTTATTCATCATTTATTGCAACTGTTATGGTTGTCTTATTCTGCTGTCTGCCCAAGTTTCAACCATTTGAATTTAATTAATAATATGATCTTGTATCATAAAAATACATGAAAATTAATGTGCTTTACAATAATAATTGTCTGAAATTCATGTTTCACATTAGCAAATGGGGTATTGGGTTATACAGCCATGAGCTGTACCTTTCTTGCTTAAGCAAATATGAAAAATTAAAAATATTCTGAAGGCTTATGATTGATCTATTGCTGCTTGGTGGTATGAACTTTGACATCAGCATGTGGAGTAGTAGTTAGCAAATGTTTATAAAGTGTTATAAGCAGTCCATAAAATAGGGCCAAGGGAAAGTTAACATACATATTTTTTAAATTATTAAAATAGCACTTTCTGTTTGTACATTCTAAGATTTTTTGAAATACACTGGTGGAAAATGGAAAATGAACACCCAGACGCAATGGTCCCACGTGAATGATGGTTGTATTGAATAATTATCCAGGTTGTACACTGTATATGATAATAATCACAGGTCTGTACACCTATGGACAGAGGGTACAGAGTGTCTTGAACAAAAATGTCAGTATCTTGTGTAGCCACCGAAGCAGTCTCATGCATATTCTATGGGGGACAGGTCGGGTGATCGGGCTGGTCATGGGAGTTGACGAACACCTTTGAGAGCGCGTTAGGTAACACAAGATGTGTGTGCATGGGCATTGTCCAGCGGGAAGAGGACGTCTCTTTGGCGATGTGGGAACAGCAACTAAATGGGCTGGATGATGTTCTGGATGTAGCGTTCACTGTTCGTTGTTTCCTCAACAAACACCANACACTCTTAAACGTGTAGATTTGTTATTTGTGAAATAGGCAGGTTTGTAATAAGTTCTGGGTTGTGCTCCATGTCTACAGTTCAGTACTGAAATAAAGATTAGTCTTTATTCATCTTTTATTGCAACTGTTATGGTTGTCTTATTCTGCTGTCTGCCCAAGTTTCAACCATTTGAATTTAATTAATAATATGATCTTGTATCATAAAAATACATGAAAATTAATGTGCTTTACAATAATAATTGTCTAAAATTCATGTTTCACATTAGCAAATGGGGTATTGGGTTATACAGCCATGAGCTGTACCTTTCTTGCTTAAGCAAATATGAAAAATTAAAAATATTCTGAAGGCTTATGATTGATCTATTGCTGCTTGGTGGTATGAACTTTGACATCAGCATGTGGAGTAGTAGTTAGCAAATGTTTATAAAGTGTTATAAGCAGTCCATAAAATAGGGCCAAGGGAAAGTTAACATACATATTTTTTAAATTATTAAAATAGCACTTTCTGTTTGTACATTCTAAGATTTTTTGAAATACACTGGTGGAAAATGGAAAATGAACACCCAGACGCAATGGTCCCACGTGAATGATGGTTGTATTGAATAATTATCCAGGTTGTACACTGTATATGATAATAATCACAGGTCTGTACACCTATGGACAGAGGGTACAGAGTGTCTTGAACAAAAATGTCAGTATCTTGTGTAGCCACCGAAGCAGTCTCATGCATATTCTATTGGGGACAGGTCGGGTGATCGGGCTGGTCATGGGAGTTGACGAACACCTTTGAGAGCGCGTTAGGTAACACAAGATGTGTGTGCATGGGCATTGTCCAGCGGGAAGAGGACGTCTCTTTGGCGATGTAGGAACAGCAACTAAATGGGCTGGATGATGTTCTGGATGTAGCGTTCACTGTTCGTTGTTTCCTCAACAAACACCANGGGAACAGCAACTAAATGGGCTGGATGATGTTCTGGATGTAGCGTTCACTGTTCGTTGTTTCCTCAACAAACACCAGCGATATTGTAGGCTATTCCTCCCCAGACCATGATGCCAAGAGTTGGTCCTGTATGTCACTGCCGTATACACACTGGTTATTTCCGCTCTCTTGGTCGACGCCGCACTTGCATACGACCGTCACTGGTGCCAAGGCAGAATCTGCTCTCATCACTAAACAAAACTCTGTGTCTTTCATCCCCCTATTTGTGTCATTCGCGACATCATTCAAGACAGGCTGCATGGTGATAAAGTGTGAGAGGAAGCCTGGCAAGCAGCACCCATGATCGTAGTCCAGCGTCCAGCAAATGGTTGGTGATGGTCCGAGCTGACACCCTGGGTGCAATAGGGGCCCTAATCTGTGTGGTGGTCGCCGTGCGATCAGCAATGTCTGCTCATCTGGTGTGGCGGTCCAGTATCCGTATTTTTACGAACTAGCTTTTCAGCCAATTCGTACTTGAAAGTTGCTAGGGACGTAGCTCAATAATGACTTATGATTCGGAAGAGCACAACACTATCTGATGAGGTTTATTAACACTAAGATTTTACAATAACTATGTACGTTACCATTGATCGGGGGAGCTTTACATTGAATTTAAGATGATTCATTATTATGTTTAATTCATGCTGTTTTATTTAAATCTAACTGAAAAGTCATCACCTTGTTAATGTTGCTGGAAGCTGATTCTACGAGACGGTTAACGACCGCCGGGCACACCCATCTTCCTGGTCTGCTTTGCTGGTTGGGTCGATGCCCAAAGGACAAAAGACGAAAAGACGCTTTTCCGGGTGTTACGCCGGCCTATATTAAGCGCGTGGTTCTGCGGCCCTGCTCAGTGACCGGTGGAGGGGATTTCTGCAACTTTCTTCTTTCGCAAGGGTCGACGACCAAAGGTGGTGTTGCAATCCCACTCGTTTCCAGGTTTAATGTTTGAAGGTGTGATCAGGCAAGCCGTTCAGCTAAGGCCTGATCACACCATAACAGTATGCTGCTGCCGTCCAGAAACAGGTTGACAAGCATGTGCACCATCGTTGGATCACCAACACCACCAATGATGCACAGCAGACACTACACATCCTACGCATTGGGCAATCCATTGGAAGGATCATCCAGCCTCCCTTAGGTCCACAATACAACCTTGTTCAAAGTCCATTAATTGCATGAAGAATGGTCGTCTATGCCGTTGTGGCATGTCTGCAATGCTTACTACACATAGTCTAATGCTTGAAACAACAGACTACTCTTTCACCGAGTTATCTACAGTTGTATTTGGCTTGGCACTGTTAATCATTGCATTTACTGCCCTCTTTCAGTGCCCCATGCACAAATGGTGTTTCTATGTCACTGCTTTAGTGGTGTTCTTTTTTTATTTTCCACCATTGTAATTCAGAATTTTTAAACATTTAAACTTGTGACTATTNCTGCTTTAGTGGTGTTCTTTTTTTATTTTCCACCATTGTAATTCAGAATTTTTAAACATTTAAACTTGTGACTATTTTTGTAAAGATCACTACTTTTGACATTTGCTTAAAAAAAAATAAACCTCTGACAAACGTAAAATGTTTTCTGCATGATGAGTAACTTTTATCTGTTCTGAAAAATTTCTGTTACCAGATTGGTGGAATGGCCACAAAATTGTGACTGCCATGATTAAACGTTTAGAACAAACTACCAAGACTAAACTTTGTTCCATCCGTTCTGCAAGTTATGTGTATTCATATATGCACAAAAAGACATATTATTATATATTATATGAGCTTCTTAAAATACGTAATATCAAAATTAAGGTNCTGCTTTAGTGGTGTTCTTTTTTTATTTTCCACCATTGTAATTCAGAATTTTTAAACATTTAAACTTGTGACTATTATTGTAAAGATCACTACTTTTGACATTTGCTTAAAAAAAAATAAACCTCTGACAAACGTAAAATGTTTTCTGCATGATGAGTAACTTTTATCTGTTCTGAAAAATTTCTGTGACCAGATTGGTGGAATGGCCACAAAATTGTGACTGCCATGATTAAACGTTTAGAACAAACTACCAAGACTAAACTTTGTTCCATCCGTTCTGCAAGTTATGTGTGTTCATATATGCACAAAAAGACATATTATTATATATTATATGAGCTTCTTAAAATACGTAATATCAAAATTAAGGTTTTCTAATAAATGTGGCACATGTTTTGTTGGTTCTTAAATGACCTCACAATAAGCTAATTAAGTGGTTTATTCCACAACATATATATATATATATATATATATATATATATATATTTGGTAGATGGTTCCATGAACTAGAAATTGCTGCAGTCATGGAGTGAATCTTGGTCCGCCAGCAGCAAACCCCATTTCAGGAAATTGTTCTTGCAAATTGTCAATCCTCTCTTACACCAGTTTAATGTTATACAAATTGTGTATGGAAGATTCTTGAAAAATGTAAGCTCTTATTTTGGGACTTCCTCCATTTCTAATTTGCTTCCCTATAAGTTAGTCATTTTACCTCCTGTGTTATCTGTGAAGGCATATGATTACAACAAAAGGTGCTTTCTTGACCTGAATCATCGCTGTTTGTTTGGGGCTGTATAGCAGATGTCATTGGATTAACTCCTGTTTGTTTCTCTCTGGGTCTGTGGCTGCACCACATCAGACTTGAGATGGAGCTATATCACAGTAATNATTAACTCCTGTTTGTTTCTCTCTGGGTCTGTGGCTGCACCACATCAGACTTGAGATGGAGCTATATCACAGTAATGACACCTACTATGTTCCTTCCAGTGATCAATATTGAACAAGATGATGAAAGTGTTACAGTGCCTACAAACTTAGTTGGTGGGTGTCAAGTGAGCTTAGTGCATAATGTAGTAATATTCGTATTTAGAATGACTTTTGAACTTGCAACTGGTATTTTAATTTATGGCTATACTAATTGTTTGTTCAATTGCTCAAATTTTTGGAATTTTCCTCTCTCCTCAGCAACTGCCACCTGCCAGCTAAGTAATGGGTGCTGTTTATGTACCCTGATTTCTGTGAACATGGGTTTTCATAGCTGCTTTAAAATTCCAGCTGCTTCCATTTCCAAGTTTATGATTTTAAGCATTGTCATATCTGCAAAATGCATTTTGAGATGTATCTCAGTTTCCAGTATTGAAACTAAATAAATTTACTTTTAGGGTATAATAAACAAATCATACAAATGTAATTATTGTGAATAAGTGTTTTATCCAGTCATACTCTTCTCTCCTTTATGATTCACATACATCTCAGATAATGTATTCAAACAAACCTAAAGTGCCAGATAGATTTTTCTCTCAGATTGCTACATATCTTTATAGTTAACTGTACCTTCACTTCTAACTAAATTGCACAAATCATTGATAATTGTTTGAAATATTTCACCACTAATAAGAATAATTTAAAGTGTATTATTTGTGATGTTTGAAAATTTCCTCCTTTAAGATTAAATGACAAAAGGGTTTTTGGTAAACTATAAGGAAATAAATGTGATAGTTTTACTTTTATTTTTATTTTTTATTCTTTTAGGTGAATCTGTTGCAAATGTAACAGCATATGACCCAGATGAAGATGCAGTTCTTGAATATTCTATCATAGAGCCAATAAGAGCAACTGATAGAACAGGTTTATCATTAAAATCTACATCTCAGCACATTTATAAAGATTGGTTTCAAATAAATTCATCAACTGGAGAAATTATAGTTGCACAGCCTTTAGATCATCAAGTGGCAGCAGTGATAATATTTACAGTCCAAGCAAAAGATTTAAATGCAAAAGAGAATATTGAGTTACAGACTGCTAAAGTGGAAGTAACTGTTTACATTCAAGCATACAGTAATAGTAATCCTGTGTTTACATTACATGGGTGGTCTGGAAAAAATAACATTGTAAAACTAAAAGTTCCAGAAGAACAACCAGTGGGAACAGTATTGTTTAGACTTACTGCAAAAGACCCAATGAACAACAAACTTATCAAAAGATACGAGAAACTGAAACATGAAACAAAAAAAGATATTGAAGATTTCTTCAACATCAGTGTACAGTCTGGTGATGTCATATTAAACAAGCGATTGGATTTTGAACTGTTACAACAAAGAGTGAGTAGTTTATTAGATGCATTTTTAGCACTTTATTCATTAGTATAAATTTAATTGCTAGAAACTGTGTTTTATGTGCAATTTGTAATAGTATCTTTGCCTCAAAATATTTTAATACTTGAAATTTTTAAAATTTAACTAGAAATTTGATTAAAATAATTATACATTTTTTATTTTATATTATTTTAATTACCTTACTCTGTTACTTTTTTTTCTTGATGGACAAACCTGTAAGTAATTGGCTTGGTATATTTGAAGTATGTTTTGAAAACTAAAAATGTAATTTGTTCAAGTAAGAATTTTTGATTGACTTCAATATTCTGTAAATTATTGCCTTCCTTTGTATGTACTGAGTGTTAAAAAAGTGTGACTGTTTTTAATTTGTCATCAGTTAATTTAAAACACATTTATACAATTTTCTNTGTACTGAGTGTTAAAAAAGTGTGACTGTTTTTAATTTGTCATCAGTTAATTTAAAACACATTTATACAATTTTCTCTAATGATAAAAACAATTTTAATTTATAACACATCAGTATAAATAAGTTTTTTAAGAGATTAAAAACTTAAATTCACTTATTACTTTTAGTTTTATGAGGCAGGGGGATAAGGACAGCTTCAAGTTTATGTGATATTGTTTTATCCACATTTAATGCATCTTTTACTTTGTATGAGCATTATGGCAAGTATGATTAGTTTTCCCAAAATAGGTTCATGCTATGTGGTTAATGCCTTACCTCGCCAAGCACCAGATTTGTAAACCATTTTGTACCTGGCTTTAAGTAACTTGAAAGACATGCAGGGACATATTTTGAATGGACATAAATTAATTTCTTAAGGTGGGTCAGGAGACATTATTTCTTTGCTAAATTTTATTTTATTCAAATTTGCTGTTTGGCAACAGCAAAAATAATACCCCACCTCTGGTATTGTGCACTTGGTGCACCTCCAACATTGTTCTAGGATATCACTCTGTTTCAAAACTCTAATGATCTGATTAAAGTATTAATTCACCTTTACTGTCTGATCGGCTCTCAAGACCTCGTTAAGAGCCGTCCAAATCTCTCAAGACCTCGTTAAGAGCCGTCTAAATCTCTCAACTCAACTTTACTGTCTGCCTAGGAATATATATATATATATATATAAGTCATTCACTGAATTGGCCTATCATTTGTAACAGGATTCCACTCCAGGTCTTCTTCAGCATACATAATTTCAACCAATATAATCTTGATACCAAAGCAAATGGCAAGGAAATATAGGAAACCT
Organism: Clitarchus hookeri; assembly: GCA_002778355.1. NCBI lineage: Eukaryota > Metazoa > Arthropoda > Insecta > Phasmatodea > Phasmatidae > Clitarchus > Clitarchus hookeri. The sequence continues at coordinate 1,116,896 of NQII01000149.1, read as the reverse complement.
CCAGCATGGACAAAATAGGCAAGTAGTGCTGCTACTATCAATCCAAAACACTTACTGNCGGCATGGACAAAATTGGCAACTAGTGCTGCTACTATCAATCCAAAACACTTACTGGTTTTAATGTCTTTTTGCCAATGACAATTTCTCTCGCCTCTGTCTGATTCAGGCTTATTCCATAATATATTGGATATTCGCAAGTGGGAATCGTGCCGGATGATGCCGCTAGTTGGTGGGTTTTCTTAGGGATCTCCCGTTTCCCCCACCCTTGCATTCTGGCACTGCTCCATCCTCATCTCTCTCTCTCTCTCTCTCACACACACAGATAGAGTTTGACACTGCTAGTAATAGCAGGAAAATTATACATATTTTCAGTTTTAGCTTATTTCACACTTATTACAGCAAAAAAAATTTTTTTTTAAATTTGTAATTTACAACTGAAACGAGATTTCATTGTTTGGGTACTTATTATAATATATTCACATGTGATGACAGGATGGTTACAAATCCGAAGTTGGCAGAAGTGGCGAATGGCAACATGACATGACGTGTAGCTAAACAAAACATTAATTTATTTTCTAGTGAAAAATACTTAAAATTACCAAATCAAGTTTGTACATGTGTGTTTTAAAACTACCTAGGTAAGTTACGTGATGTGATAAATCTGTTTTTCCAATCCAGGAATAAATATACTGTAATGTGCATTGTGACTGCTGTGTGTGGAAAGAGTATTGTTGCCTTTACGTTACGCTATGCCAGTGTTTGTAATTGTCAATATTGGATGTGCCAAATTTATACCTTTTAAACAGTAAATTGTTTTTATGACAAAATTAATTTTTTGAAAGTCACGTCTGTTTATCTATCACAACGTTGTAACTTTGCCCTAGGTGTTAGAAACACAATTGTGTAATGTGCTTGCGTTTCTATGATTTGAATTTTTGCCACAATCCTAACGAAATACTAAGCCCAGCCAAATAAATTGAAATAAATAATGTAATAATGTACAGAAACATGAGCAGAATAAAAGTTATGGTATTCCTATTTGTGTACATGTTCACCACTATCTTTTAAGTTTGTCACTGCTATATACAAAAAATAAGCGATACGAGTTGCATGCTTAATTTTACTGTCTTTTCATTGGACTGATTGGTCATTCGTTTTAATATTTATCCTGACTGAAGTCATCCTTTTAATTAAATAACCCAACACATATCAATAACAAGAGGTTAAATACTACAGTTCTTTCCCCTGCTGTTGTAACAGGGTTAAACACAGTCACAACAAAATGTTAACATGTATTACATGTAATGTGCTATGTCGTGTATAACAAATATTCAAACATTGTAAAGTAATTACTGTAAAAACTATCATCAATATAGACACTGTTAAAAAGTCATAAAACTGACCTAAATATGGTTATAGGTCTTAATTGTGAACATTCATACAAAATGGTTTTTGAAATATGACAGAATTCTTTGAACAGCTGAAAACAATAAACAAAGCATTTGACAGTTAAAAGGTTTATGTTTACGTGAAGCAGAAGGATACATAATCGGTAACCAAACGTGGAATTTTATCAGGTCTTCAGAAAAGTGTGAAGTAACCGTGAATGGCCTATAAACAATTGTACTAATAATTTATTACATCATAGCTAATAAATGCTTACGCCATCTACTTCACATCATCGTCATTGCAACAGCACGACAATAAAAAACCACTGTCTCTTACCACAAACAGAAATACACTACACTTCTACGCTTTACTTGTTTGCAATGGCTTTGTCGTGTGAGGTGAAGAACTGCACCATATCTGGTTTTCTTATCTCAGTGTCTATAGTAATCCAATACCTAAAAAGGATGTCTATCACTACTTCAAAGCGGCAGGTATTGCTTGCCTGCTTTGCAATAAAGAAATAATGATACTTTGAAGCTACACTTTGTGTTTAACAGCATTGATAAGGGAACTTCATATTCAGCTGGCAATATTTGAACNATGATACTTTGAAGCTACACTTTGTGTTTAACAGCATTGATAAGGGAACTTCATATTCAGCTGGCAATATTTGAACCGTATTGTGAGAGACAGTGGTAGAGATATAAAGTCGCTACATTTTCAATTTTTTTTCACTTTCCGTTGCTTTGTCACTGAAGGGTTCAAATTCTGCTTTGGTTGGTAACACTGGATTGTACTGCTTTGGCTTGTGAACATATGCAAGTAACACTTTCATTGCCTGGATCAATAGATGACCACTTGCAATTATAAAGGAAAAGATTCCCTAAACTGTTAAAAATAAAATTTATTATTAGACAAAGAAATAGTAGTCTTTTGCAACATTTGTCTATGAATTATTGCATACAAATAACATTAATATGTGTGAGAATTTTGGAGGGGTAAATGGCCCTCTGCTCCTCCTGGGTAAATTTTGAGTGGGTAAAAGTAGCCCCCCCTCATATCAAATTTCTCATCACAGCCCATATGAAAACTAGGAAGACTCCTTAAGTGTGGTATATTGAAACTTTTCATTTTCAGGGAATGCAGAAATTATCTTTTCTTTACTATGCCTACTGGTGTTTGAAAATACCATGAAGTTATGGTCTTATTTTAACATATTGCAAATTGTTGCATTAATCAAAGTAGTTATTAATTAATTTAACTACTACTGTTTAAATCTAGTGCTGTTTGCATGTAGAATAATATATTTTCTGGAAAATGTTAATTTTTAGAAATCATAAGTTAAAACATATTTTGCATTTATAGTTATTAGTAAATTTAAGTATATAATGTTAACAAAAATTATGTTAAAAATATAACGGCTTGTTGCAGGTTCTCAGCTTCCAGGTGAGAGCATTTGCTGATGATGGTGTACGAACAAGCATTGCCAATATTGTTATTGAAGTTCAAAACATTAATGATAATAGTCCAAAATTCAATCAAGAGGTAAGACATAATTCTGTTTTTTAGTTTGCATGCACTGATGTAACATTATAAATAGTATTTTAATCCTGTTGTCATTAGAGCTATTGTAATTACAAGTAAAGATTTAAAGTCAGGTAGTGAAATTTATGGATTTGTTTTTGAAATATAGACTCCTGGATTTTATTGCTTTTGGCTGTTTGAAAAATGTGCTCAGAAAATTAAACTCTGCATGTGTGATCTTATATGAAGAAAGTAAATCTGGATGGTAGAAGTCGGGGTACTAGTTGAAATTGAAAAGAAAAGGAAAGTATTATTTTTATTAGAATGTGTTCATCAAAAAAATTTTCTCAGTTGTGCAGTATTATGTATTTTGCTTGCATCATGTAGTTGTTCACAGTTTTTTGGGAGCATCTAGGCTGTGCAGTGGATATCCATAAGATTATGAATTAAAAGTAATTGATTGGCTGTGTATCGTAGCATTTGTAAAGTGATGGGATAGATGCAGGTCACAGTACGGTGTATAAGCAGTTCTAATTATGTATGATGTTTAATTTAAACAAAGGAAAATGTTGTTAACATCCATACCCAAGACAAAAAGAACCAGTTTATGTAAAAAAAAAAGTTGCATTGGCAAATGCAAAGACATTAGAAGCCCATTATATCATGGCAAAGTTTTTCACCTCTGCCAAAAAAGTAAATACAACAAGTTTCTCACTGAAAATAGTAGATGTGAAAGAAATCTCACTCCCTTGGATAACATTGAGTTTAATGGGAAGTATTAAGGGTAATTATGCTTGTTTATTTGTAAAGAAATTAATTTAAGTTTTTTTTTTTTCCCCTTCATATTCTCATTATTTTTACGTAGTGTGATGCCACAAAGGATGAAAGCTTAATTTGAAGAAATGGGAGATAAATGACCATGTACGAAAAGGGGAGCCAAATAGCAATTACAGGATTTGTACATATTGTTCAATAATAAGTAAGGCTTTAAATAATAAAAATAAATTAAATAAGCATGGAATTAGTTATTGTTTTTAATAAAACAAATAGANTAAGTATCATTAATTAGTGTTTTTAATAAAACAAATAGAAGGTATTTACTTAGAGTACTACATTCATTATATTTTTATCATCATACTGTTGCNATTACAGGATTTGTACATATTGTTCAATAATAAGTAAGGCTTTAAATAATAAAAATAAATTAAATAAGCATGGAATTAGTTATTGTTTTTAATAAAACAAATAGAAGGTATTTACTTAGAGTACTACATTCATTATATTTTTATCATCATACTGTTGCCNTGTTTTTAATAAAACAAATAGAAGGTATTTACTTAGAGTACTACATTCATTATATTTTTATCATCATACTGTTGCCGTCTGGGGTGGTCGAGGATGACCTGACCACATGCCCCCCACATTCTAGGTGTAAGGTGAAATGAGATTTCCAGGACGCCAGTTAGCCACAGTTGGTTAACACACTAACAGCACAAGTTCTCAGGGTATTGTGGAACATTCTTCCAGTGTGGCTGGCAGGAATGGGTGGCTGATTTAAACATGAAAACACTTTCTTTACACAGTGCTGTTACGGTCACACTGCACAATCATAAATTAAAAGTCAGACTTGTAAAGAAATCTAACATAAGCATTACAGTTGAACACCGTTGGAGGTAACCATTACATAGTACATTTCCCAATACACAGTTGGATCAAAATGCCACATACCTCCCACACTAAAAATATAAGTTAATGATGTCAGTCTACTTTGTGCCCCTCGCAATGACACTAGAATAAAAGTCGAGGCTTGAGTGTCACTGGCTGGGAGGCTGGGATGCAGCTGGATTAAAAACTGGAGTTTGCTGAGCCTGAAAGTTGGAACACATGGCCGGTTGGGGGCAGAGTGGTGCAGTCCATAAAATTAATTAATGAAAGTATGCAGGGTGAGGGCACTCGTGGGGGCGAAAAAAGGTGCTGGTATAAATCACTACAATTATCAATTGAACTCAACAAAAGATGCAGGCCCTCATGGAACACACAACTGTCCCTCACCACGTCTACTTGATGACTGAAAACATGGCAGCCAGAAGGCAACACTGGNCCTCATGGAACACACAACTGTCCCTCACCACGTCTACTTGATGACTGAAAACATGGCAGCCAGAAGGCAACACTGGGAGATATCCTTCCTGGGGCACAGGTCGTACCTCCTCTCACCTGTGGCCAGCCCTACCAGCAGAGTGGTAGGTGATGGTGCTCCTGGCATCTCGCAGTCTGCCAATCCGCAGTGCTGCCGGCACCTGCGTTGTCTCAGTGGCCTCTGGGGGAGAGGTTCCTCTGNATCTCGCAGTCTGCCAATCCGCAGTGCTGCCGGCACCTGCGTTGTCTCAGTGGCCTCTGGGGGAGAGGTTCCTCTGGCTCAACCACCACTGTGAAGGTAGCATCAGCCAAAGAGGCGTCATATCGCCACCTGCCGCTGATACGGGAAGAGGTTTTCTCTGTGTCCTCCCTGGACTCCTCCACCCAGGGACCTTAGTCCGGCACATCAACCTCGAGGTCCTCCGTCTCGATCTCCTCGATTGTCTCCATTTCCAGAGTGGTAGAGTCAAACAGGTGCTTGCACACTTCCGGGCACTGCTCGTTGGTCACGAAGCCATGGAATGGTGGCTCTGGCTTCTGCTCCCTCTTGTCTGTCTGTACTGTACTTGCCTCTGTGTTATCATGATCATTGGCCGGGGTGGAGGTGGTGAATCCTCGAAATGGTGACTCCTCATCCGAGGAGTCCCCTGCCCTCCTGGGGGTGTCATCCCGTGCCACTTTGTTGTCAGTGCCCTTCTTCTTCTCCTCCTCCTGGGGCTCTNGGTGGAGGTGGTGAATCCTCGAAATGGTGACTCCTCATCCGAGGAGTCCCCTGCCCTCCTGGGGGTGTCATCCCGTGCCACTTTGTTGTCAGTGCCCTTCTTCTTCTCCTCCTCCTGGGGCTCTCCATAGTACATCTCTATGGTGTTTACTCATGTTCCCACTTCAACTTCTCATGAGGTACACCGTCCTACCCACTTGTGCTACCACTCGTTGAGGGCCTACCCATCAGAGTCTCAGCATTTCACAGTTGTTCCCAGGTGCTAATGACAGGAGTTGCACCCACACATACACCAGTCATCCTTTTGCAGTGGTAGTGGGTGGTGGCTAGAAGTCAGTGTGATTTGTCAGGCAGTGGTATTATTGCTGATACTCATTTATGACTCAGCGCTCACCCCTGCCATTTTTCCCTGCCTCTCGTCAAGGCTCTACCCAGTTTCTCCTCGGACATCCCATTCCCCCAGTAACCTCAGGTTTTGCCCTAGGACCATTTCTGCGGAGGACATTTCTGTTACCTCATTGATCCCGCTGAACTTTCTCCTCCACTTCGACCAACGATGAAGGTGGGGGATCCTCCTTTTCCATTCCACCAAGCTGATTCGCCCACACGTGATGTTCATTCCCCGGCGGGGTCATGGCCTCCCACTCTTCCTCATCTAGGATTACCCGTTCTGTGTCTGGGTCACGTGATAGTTTGTCTGGCAGTTGGTTTGCCTGTCCTACCATGTGTTCGATAGTGAACTCGAAAGACTACAGGAACAGCGCCCAGCAGATCAACTTGCTTTTTCACCCCTGAATGATATGTCACCACAAGTGTCAGATTGTCTGTATGTAAAGTTAACAATTTGCTTTCCAGTGGGGGTTGGTACTTCTGCATCACCCAGACTATGGCAAGACACTCCTGCTCATTACTGTGGTAATGCCTTTCTGCCTCTCCATACTTCACACTCACATAGTTGATCACCATCTTGTCCCTATTGTCGTCCACCTGATAGAGAACTGCCCCTGTACCTAGTTCACTTATGTCCGTTTGTACAAACAACCTGTGATTCGGGTCAATATGGGCTAGGGTGTAATACTGGGTAAATGCGACTTTGATGGTGTTGAACACCTCTTGCGCCTTGGGGTTCTACCGACACGGTCTATGGGGTGACAAGTCAGTGAGGGGTGCCACGGTGATGGTGAAGTTGAGTAGTGTCCTTCCTGTCTGCCAAAAAAATCTGCAAATTATACTCGCTCTCAGATGGTTCAACCACCCCATCTCACAATATTTCACATACCTGTCTTTTGATCTCGTGCGTAAAGTATGCACATTAAAAAAAAGTGTCTTTGTAAATGTTGTTTTCTTGTAGACAATCTATCCAACGATACCTTTTATGACCCCCATTCCCATTTGCAATTTCAAATCTCACCCCCTTTACCCCTACCTTCAGTATGTTCGGGGAATGGGATTACTACTAATCGATGCTTCTCATAGAGTATTGTTATCACACTTTTTTTGCGAATCCCCGGTGTCATGTTGTTTCCGTGAAAAAGGGTTGATACGGGTGCTGTGAATCAGCCTGTATATAAATATATATATGTTTGGAAATACATACGGAATGCAAAAAAGTATGGAAGATACATAAAAGAGCATAGCCATTGGAAGTTATCAACAGTACCAATACGAAATGTGAAATTCAAATTGTTTAAAACAAATTTTTTTTCCCACTATCACAGACAAATAAACATGAAAGAACAACTAAATTAACTTTATGATGTGTCTGAATAGGGAGGGTTTCTTTCTTCCCACTGCAGCTTAGTAACGTATATTGCCTCCATGTGCATTGTACAGGTCCCTAACATGCCGTGGCATGCTTGCATTTAACGTGTTGCTGTCATCTTCCGGACGAAGGTCCCATTCCATCTGGGCAGCTCTTATGAGCTCTGTAAGTGTTTCTGGAGGTGGTGGACAATTTTTAAACTGATGTTCAGCTTGTCCCAGGCATGTTCAATGCATTGGAACGCTCTCTGTTGATCACAAGAAAACTACATAACTCCTACCACCCAAACTGCTGTATCTCACAATATTCCAAACTCTTGTGAGGTGTATATTTGTAATGATATGATGCGTAATGCATATTGGAAGTATGCATTAGAAGCGGTGCTGTACTACCCTCACCCCCCGCCAGCTTAAGCCAGTGTAGGGACTCCCGGACGACATGTGTTACCCGTTAACGTGTGCTGAGGTCAAGCTGCGGTGGAGTAGCACTTTCCACCCATGGGCCTCTCCTCCTCCCCCCTAGCAAACAACGTAAAACTTGTACACGCCTAAGAAATTACGAGATATGCTGGCGATTTCCGCCCACAAGAGAAATTAAAACACGTGCTGAAGGGTGATACACACCGAGAATAAGCTGACAGTGTATGGCAGGGACAACTGGCCCACACCACCCCCTGCTCCCTCCACCAACAAGTGGCCAACGTGTGGATGCAACGTGTGGATGAAGTGGTCATTGTTCAAAGCCTTCCTCCCTCCCCTTCCCCTACAAGGGAGGCTTGTGTAGCAATATAGGGAGGGTGCGCAGATAGTTTAAAAGCCGTTTTTAGAGACAAGGAGGGGTCAGTCAGGTCAGTCATATCGGGGAAGTGGAAGCTGCGATACTCCGCGCCGGGAAGACCAGTTGAATCAGATCAGTCATTCTGGTCGTGAAACCAGATCAGTTAGAATCGCGCACCGAGAGAGGAAGTCCGTGCAGCAGTTAACCGAGGCCGGGGAGATCGGACCCAGCCAAGTGAGTCCGTCGCATCAGTCAGTCGATCAGTTACATCGTCAGTTACGTGAGAGCAGTTGACCCAGTCAGTTAGAAGTGCACACCGAAAAAGAGAGTCCGTCGAGATGCCGCAGGGTTCGGGCCCCGGCAGAGACAGTGTTAAGGGGTCAGCCATATTGTGACAAACAACCAGTAATCTTCCGCGCCGCGAGGCGCTGGGCCAGAGTCAGTTCAGCCAGAACAGTTGTACCGCCAAACCGGGACGCGTATGGCATTAGGCATTGGGAGCCGGAGCACGGGCGTTAGCCAAGTCAGTTACAATCCCGCACCGAGAAGGCGGAGTCGAGGGGTGAGCTACAACAAGGAGCGCCACGTTGAGCGAGTGGGAGTAGTCCAGTGCAACCCCGTGCCGAGAGCCAGGGTGGGGGCCCACCAAGGGTCCCTTGCCAGGACATGGTAGGGAGGTAATCCGTCAGTTACAACCCTACGCCACGAATGGGAGTCGAGTGGTGAGCTTCAATGAGGAGCGCCACGTCGAGAAGAAGCCAGCTGAGCGCAGCACGCCAACAACAGCCAATCTGAGGGCCTGTAACAGGGCCACCCAACTCACCAACTCACCAGTTCTCAACTACTGCTGGAACAACTACCCCGCAACAAGTACAGTTAAGTAACAACGGCGTCACTCAGGGAACGGCGTCACTCAGGGACGTGTCCTGTCACCTAATGCCCCCACAGCGTTGGAAACGTTATCCAGAACACTGTGATCAGCCCTTCAGGCCAAGAACTTATGGGGTTGATAACGTATGAGTTTATTCACGGCAAAAGGTGCCGAAAAAGTATGTGTACTTCACGCAAAAGTGCCGGGAATGAGTGTATGAATTTCCGTCAAATAAACCTGTTTAAAACCATGGCGTGACGATGTCATTGTTTTATATATCCTCAACCTTCAAGGCACCTTATAGTCCGTGCCATTTAACATTAACTGAGATCCTATGACCCACAAATGAGGAATAGCATCAGATATACAAGTAGTAAAATTAATATGTAAGCTAATACATTTTTATTTATTTNGACCCACAAATGAGGAATAGCATCAGATATACAAGTAGTAAAATTAATATGTAAGCTAATACATTTTTATTTATTTCAAGACACTTCTAATCTCATTATTTTCAACAATTTATGGGTGTATATCACATTTAAATGTATTAGAAGTGATAATTCTTGTGGGAGTGGGAGGTGACTTTTGTCACACTGGAAATAATTCATTATTTGTATAGGGATGGACATGAGGTNTATTCTTGTGGGAGTGGGAGGTGACTTTTGTCACACTGGAAATAATTCATTATTTGTATAGGGATGGACATGAGGTTGGAGAACTCCCTGATAAGAATTAAAAATTGCATCATTCAAAATATTAATAATCATTAGTTTCCATTTTTAATACTAGCATATTAAATTTTTTCTTCAAAACTGTGTCTCTCTTATTTACTTGTGTATGTAATTTTTCATTCCCCCTCTCAGCACATTTTTGTTTTTTGTTGATTCTTTAGCCATTCTATTTACTGTATAAGGTTGATTTCACTGTTACGTTAGCATTTGCTCTTTACTTAATCTTAAAACTTCTGCTCTTTCTTCTTCTTTTCATCTTAATTGTTTGTGTCATCTTCATTTAAAGTACTGAACAATACTCTAATTAGTTTTTCAATAATATTAAATGGAAAAATATTCCCTTTTACTAACTTGGATTGTTCCTAATTGCCTAATTAAATATCTTGAAGACTTGATCTTGCTTATTACCAACATACTACTCTTAATTCCTAATACACGTCCTGTCTTATAATCTACATCATGACTAGAACTACGCAATTTGTATGTTAATTTAACATTTTCTTTTACTTATAAATAATTATCCTTTATTTGTAACAAATTGATATAGGTCACCAGTTGCCATCACTGTTGGACAGCTGCACCTCTCCTCGGCATTTGTAGTAAATGCCTGGCAATTCGTCATTTTTATCTATTCTCAGGTTTATCGGTAGACTATCGTAGTAGCGAGCCGAGTACTATGAAGGTCCTGACGGCCACCATTTTTCTACAACAAATCAAACTTAAAAAGAAATAACTTCATTCTATTCTCTTGCATCAGCAAATTTTTGTTATTTCCTTTTTTTTTAGTTTGAAGTNTAACTTCATTCTATTCTCTTGCATCAGCAAATTTTTGTTATTTCCTTTTTTTTTAGTTTGAAGTGTACCCCATCTACTTCTATTATCTTGTAGAGGCCTATCCACTGGGTAGTCAGTTTCTTGCTATGCTCCGGTCTAACTCATCATACAGTAATAGGTCCCCTGTTCTGAATATTGGCACAAGTTTATCTTTGTCATAGTATTTTATTCTTTACTTTAGTGTCAATAAACTGGGTTTTCACTAACTCATAGCCTGTTTGAAATTTCACCTTTAACATAACCATCATAGCAATCAATACCATTGTTCGTGTTCTTCTGGAATTTTCCTGATAAGTTTGCCTTATGCCTAAAACAATAATTCATATAGTGTAAAACCCATAGCTGACTGGTGTTGTACACAAATATTTCAAATGGCATCCATTCATGCCAAATCATCNCATATAGTGTAAAACCCATAGCTGACTGGTGTTGTACACAAATATTTCAAATGGCATCCATTCATGCCAAATCATCTGGTCTACTGCAGTATAATGTCTCAGATACTCTACTAAGGTGCAATGGTACAGTAGTTCTAGAGCCCCATTGCTTTATGGATGGTAACAACTTGTGTTCATCTTTTTTAACTTTAGTATCCTGCATTTTATGGTCATTTCACTCATTAAATTGGCTCCCTGGTCTGTTAAGATGCTGGTGGGTATCTTGTATCTCAGTACAATCTGTTCTACAAAGAATTTAGCTGTTTCTGCATCCTGCTGGGTGACTGAAAACGCTAGTGTATACTTTGTTAGATCATCTTGTATCATTAGCAGGTATCTGTGCCCTGCTTTGGTAAAGGTTAAGGGCACCACAATGTCTAGGAATAATTCATCAAATGCTGCATCCAATGTTGTTGTGATTACTAACGGCATCTTAGTATTTGGCTGCATAAGTTTATTTGTCTGGCAGCTCAAACAGTGTTTTATGTATGTTTCGACCCACTCTCTCATGTTTGGTAATTCATAATACATTTTTATCCATCATAGTCATTCCCTGGTGGCCCCTTAATGGATTATCATGCATTTCCTTAAATATCTGTTCTTTCTCTTCTGCAGTAGGCTTACTTTGCACCTGTCTTTCATTCCAGCTCGTGTTTATGTCAATGTTTACTTGAATTGGACTATCCTCCCTACTTTATCTGACTGTTTATTTTGCGGAGAACCTCCTGCATAGCCCGTCTACATGTGTAATTGTACTGCCTTTCCTATACCTGATCTCAAAATCATATTCTGATAGATTGATCACATTAGCATTGAGGATGGATACTTTACACTAAAGGTCCATTTTAGTAGTCAGTGGTCTGTACAAATGACAAATTTTTTCCCTAATAGATAATTTCTGAAAAATATTGTTGCCCACACAATTACCAAAAGTTCTTGCTTGCTGGCACTATAATTTTGTTCTGCTGTAACATTTGACTCACATATGTGACTGATGGCTCCCACAGTCTCCTGACTCGCATCAGTCATCAGAATTAACTGTTTGCTGAAATCGGGGTATTTTAATACTGATTCAGTAGCGAGTATTTTTTTCTAAATTCATTAAACACATGTTCCTGTTTGACTCCCCATTAAAACACTACTCCCTTCTTCAATAATTCATGTAGTGGTTTAGCTATCTGGCTAAATCCTTCAATGAAGCATCGGTGGTAACTACAGATACCTAAGTATGCTTTTGGTGTGGGGAAATTCAGAATTTTCTCCACATTTCTAGGGTTCTGGTCTGACTCCATCTTCTGTGACTACATGACCCAAATAAACTACTTCTTTTTTAAGAAACCTGCATTTTTCAGGCTGGAGTTTTAGATTATGTTCTCGAAGTCTGTCCAGTACTTCTCGCAGTCTGCTAATGTGAATTTAGAGAGACTGTATATGTACTATCATATCATTCAAATAAGCAAGGAACTTAATACCCTAAATTACGGATAATACAGTTGTCATTACTCGTTGAAATGTGGCTGGTATTCCTTTGAGCCCAAAACACTATCTTTTAAACTCGTAATGCCCATTTGGCATGCTAAAGGTTGTTTTTGGTTGGTCCTCTAGCTTCAGTGGATACTGGTTTTATGCTGATACCATGTCCAAGGTTGTCGGGTACTTCACTTGTCCTAATTGGTACAAAATATCGGGATTGGAAAGCTATCTCCAATTTTAAACTGGTTCAATTTCCTGAAGTCCAAAACGACCCTAAATTTATGTTTACATGATGTGTCTGTCTTTTTGGGAATCACTAGGATTGGACTATTCCATGGGCTAGTACTACACTTTATAACATCCTTATCTAGCATGTATTTTACTTGCCTTTCGACCTATTCTATATACACTTTGGGAAGCCTATATTGTTTTTGATATATGGGTTGTACATCTTTTTCTAAGGAAATTTCATGCTCAATTCTGTTTATCCTCTTTAACTCATCCCCGTTTAAATAATAGATATCACTTTACTCGTGAGACAGTTTTAGAATACTTCTATTCTCATCCGTATTTAAATGTCCTTTCATCAACTTCTCATTTCACCTGGCTATTCTATTTGAATCTGTTTTATCTATTGTGCTAATAATCACCGTTCTGACATCTAGCTCTTCCAACTGCAACTCTGGTACTTTCACTATCACTGGGATATCTGTGATGTTTACCACACTAGTGAGGGACTTTCCCTCTCACACCATCATTAAATGTTCTGCTAGAAATATGCCAAGCCTGATTTCCCTTTTTCTCAAGATTCCGACACTGGGCCTTTGGGCAAAGATTTCTTCGTTGTAGTCATTTGGATATGAACATGACTGCCAGAACCTTTTCCACCTTTTTAAATGCCTGAATACACAATTCTTTTCAGACACATAATTATAATTCAATTTTATCTTTTGTTTGCATCACATTGTTGGTGATGCCTGAAATTGTGTTGTTTTCCTCAACACACATTTTATTTCTTAGCTCTTTTGTTAAGAGTTGAGTTGAGTTGAGTTTGAGAGATTTGGGCGGCTCTTGACAACAGTGTCTTGAAAGCAGATGAGGGTGAAATGAGGTGAGAATGGAGCAGTGCTGGAATGCAAGGGCAGGGGAAATGGTAGATCCCAGAGAAAACCCACTGACCAGTGGCATCATCTGGCATGATTCCCACTTGCGAAAATCCAGAGTGACCTGGCCGGGGATTGAACCCAGTTCACTTTGGTGGGAGGCGAGCAGTCTAACCGCTCAACCACTCTTAATTTAACTAATCTTGGAGCCTGTGTCTACTAGGAACTTACCCTTGCCCATCTCTTCTACATAATAATATATCTGACACATTGGTGTTGTACCTTTCTGTATTGACCTATTTGTATCCATCCGGCCACACAGTTTTTGCAGTCTGTTATCATGTTCTTTGAATTTTTATTTATAATATCCTCATTGAAACCCTTCTGACAGTGAGTGGAGACTGGGACCAGTTGTCTATGCTTTCTCCTTAAAGGTTTCCCCACTGCTTACCAAATTTTTCTTATTGCTTTTCGTGTTGCTCGCGCCTTCCATGTCGTAACACCTGCGGAATTCATATTCTTACTTTGGTAATCCGATTTTATTTGACCAAACCTCCTGTAATTTTAGCATAAGTACTACATCTTGTCCACGTGAGCATCCCAAAATTCACACTTGTCTATCTTCAAGTAACTCTTTTTTGCCACGAGCCCTAATTTAATGCAATTTTTATGAGGTATAACTCGGGTTTCAGGCTGGTTTTTCCCTTTGGGAGAGAATTATTCTCCTATTCCAATACTGTCTGTACAGCTGCTCCTAGACTGCTTATGGCTGCTTTATTACTTCTTACTAGTGTTCCGTATACATTAATTTGCTAAGTTCTAAATAAAACATGATTTTGCCAGACTCTGTAGTAAAATTACTCCACCTACTTGATCGTTGCCCACACACAGGCGAGCTGGCAGGCAGGCGGGCAAGCAGCTGAAAGTCTATCGACATTGTGTTGATTATTCTCCCTCAAGATGCAATAGTTTCTCTAGGGTAAGCACCTTACATGTGTAACACTCTCATATCCATTTTGCCATGTAATTTTCTTCTACGATATCAGACATGTTTTCCCGACTATCTGTGGTGATCCTAACCAAAATTTTTGCCTTGACATCCCCAGTTATTTTTATCGTAACAAACTTTACCAGTTTATCATAACCAACAGGTTCCACTAACTCACATGCCACCTTAACATTATTGATAAACTCCTATAATTTATGTTTATCATCATTAAAGGATTCTGGAATTTGTTTCACAACTTAACTAATAAAGCAATAAGTGAGACCCTCATATGCCATTTTAAATGCTCTGATGAAGAAGAAATTCTGTTATTTTCAGTGTGAATTACCCCTTACTCTACAGATATAGTTCATTGTCCTCTCTTGTAACCGTCAGTGGCATTCCGCTGACTGCTCCTCGTTGCCTGGCTCCTTGGAGGCTGGCTCCTGATCACCACGGATTTTGGTCGGCATGGAGGATGTGTTGCCTCGAACTGGGACTACCTGTAGTCGTAGTGTCTGCCCCTCTGGAGTCAATCTGTGCTGCCTCTAATACCATAACCATAGCGTTTCAACACAGTTTAATTTTCTCCAATTGTAATGTTTTTCTTTACAACTTCATTTAAACAGCGAGTTTACAGAATTATTCTGAGTGAGGCATATGTGATGAAGTTGCATCTTCCTCTGTGTTGCTGTGGATGGGGCAAACCTCCCATCTATCTCATCGTCTCTCCGAAGAAAGGTCTCAGAAATTATCTCTGCTCCACCCTAAGATGTTTACGGGTGGGTGTACATGTTGTGGACATTCATAACATTTGGCAAAAGATTGCCATTTCTGTGGGAATAAGTATTGTTACACACTTAACTACACACTGGCTGCGGGCACCGTACTATCGGGTTATGTATTTTCCAGGATAAGGAGGGAGTGAACCACCTTGACCCCCTCCTCCCAGGCAGAATCCCTTACTGCTCGGTTGCCGCCACAGCCCCTCCTCCCCCTGCCGAAGGAGTCAAAAACTTGGGACAATGAGCAAAAATTTTCTGGTAATCCTTTGGTCTCCGTAANCTCCTCCCCCTGCCGAAGGAGTCAAAAACTTGGGACAATGAGCAAAAATTTTCTGGTAATCCTTTGGTCTCCGTAACGTGGCATTTGGAGAAGATTTTGGAACAGCGCTGATGACACCATAAATACTCCCAGTATTCAATCTTTGTGGTGGCCATTTGGCTGATGTGCTGCAATCAGGTGCAGCATGGGTCTTTGCTGGAGAGGAAAGACGACAATGGAGGTTATTAGATGGTAGCCGATGAATGTTGTGAGGTTGGATTTAACTGTATTTAAAAGTAATACTCTGCCAGTAATTGTCTCATTCAAAACTTTAAAGTTTTCATTTAAAACCAAGGNTTAACTGTATTTAAAAGTAATACTCTGCCAGTAATTGTCTCATTCAAAACTTTAAAGTTTTCATTTAAAACCAAGGTGAATGTGCATTGAACAGACTCTTACGATTGATGTTCAACACATTATGTAATTTAGTGATTAGACAATCCTGAATTGTACCTGTTGTAATTGGAGTAGACAGCAATTATGTTAANACACATTATGTAATTTAGTGATTAGACAATCCTGAATTGTACCTGTTGTAATTGGAGTAGACAGCAATTATGTTAATCCAATTTTATGCCTATATAATGAAGTGTTGGCACCCTCTAAACGCCAGTAGATAATAGAGTGAGGTTTTTGAAGGCCACCTCACACACCTGATGACAATGGATCCCAAGCAATGCGCTGAACTAGACAACAACTATGTAGGATTATTGCGGGAATAGAGCTCTGATGTCCCAATGCAGTTGTGAAGTGACTGTAGCATAAATGAGTACTAAATGAGTTAATAAACACATCACTTTCATGTTTACAGTTTATTCACATGAAATAACTATACAGTTTGGCTCACTGCTGAAACAGGCCTAGCACTTAGGCAACTAAAGTGAGTACGTGATTCATCAAAAGAAATTTACAAATGAATTTAAGGCCCTGGGTGCATGAGCCTGCGGGGGATGAGGCAGCACTACTCTTTCGGCAGAAAGCAAATAAGGTTCCATTACTTGACTATTATAAACGGCATGAAAAGTACAAATAAGTGGCAGAAAGCACGTACACCCCAAATGTGCTCATTATCTGACTATCATGGCAGCAGCCCGGGCTGAGGTAGCCGGGATGGCACCAAATTTGTGAAAAATGCAACTACATTTTGATAAACAAAAAACACACAAAACATTCAACCTTTAAATATTATTTACATAAAACACTTCAAACAAAAATTACAAAACATAATTGCCCTTGAGAAAAAACAGGTTCGGAAATGAATAAATATAGTGACATAATATTTATGATGTGGAAAGCTTTCTTCCTCAGTCTCCTGTATGATTATTACGACAGCACAATTAACTGTTATTTAACTGAACAAAGTAGAAAACAAAATAGGAATTATTAAAAGTTTGGCATGTTCATGCCTTTGTCATTGGACAAGTCGAAGTGGGAAAAGGGGGCCTGGATATACATATTTGAATGCATAAACAATGACTTTAAATGTTTTCCTTCCTTTAATTTTGTAGTATACCCTGTTGGAAAATAGGTAAAAATACCACAAGCATTGCAGTCACACTTCCTTCATTACTTTTAGCTCACACAAGCTGTGCTCAAGGGATAATGCATGTAAACAGGGGGTATGGAGTTTGGGAAAATGATTGCATCCCTGGTTTGGCCTTTATTTGCCNCAAGGGATAATGCATGTAAACAGGGGGTATGGAGTTTGGGAAAATGATTGCATCCCTGGTTTGGCCTTTATTTGCCTGGCAGTTTTTCAGCTGGGGAAGGCATCTAATGATACTGGCTGGCCCGAACTGTCAACCCCCCAAAAGTTTCCTCTGGTGAACATGAAGGTGGGAAAGCCACTTGACTTTGGTGGTAGAAG
Source organism: Clitarchus hookeri (assembly GCA_002778355.1). Taxonomy (NCBI): domain Eukaryota; kingdom Metazoa; phylum Arthropoda; class Insecta; order Phasmatodea; family Phasmatidae; genus Clitarchus; species Clitarchus hookeri. The sequence goes on along the minus strand of NQII01000149.1, from coordinate 1,099,176 downwards.
GCAGGCCACATGGTAATTCCCCACATGCCACGTCAGCTGCGGAGTCATCGAGTGACTGCCTGCTTTTTGGGCTGCAGCACATCCCAGTAGAAGGTGCATGCCACTGTGCTTGTGGTGGCAAGACGAATGGGCTCTAAGGGAAAGGATGCAGTTTGTATCAAGTAGTGCAACATTATCTGTTTATGTTGATTGAGAAGCTGTTTTGAATGCCAACTCACAATAGCTGTGTATGATAAACACACACATGGCCTCTTGTGGTAGGGTCACGTTCCATTCAGTGTAAAATCTCACCCAGCATTTTTTAACAAACATGTTCTTAAAGGGCTGGATGATGTTGTCTGTATTCAAATGAGACCCTTGTGACAGGGCCAACAAGAGAGAAGCCTTGGAAAAATCTATAATAGCTTGTTGCAGAAGTTAAGTGACAATTGATTCAAGACAAACCAGAAAACTGTAAATTTTTCCAGAGTTCTGTGCAGCTTTTGGAACATGTGGCAGACAGAGAGAGGTTGAATATGGACAGTCACAGAGTGGAAGCAGTGGTTGATTTTCCTTTTATTACACATGTAAAACAGTTAAGAGCATGGTGGTTAGCCTGCTCGCCTCCTACCAAGGCAAACCGGGTTCAATTCCTAGCCAGGTCATTCCCAGATTTTTGCATGTGGGAATCGTGCCCGACAATGCCGCTGGTCGGCGAATTTTCTCAGGGATTTCCCATTTCTCTTGCCCTTTCATTCTGGTGCTGCTCCATACTCACCTCAATCATCCTCATCATCTCTTGAGACCTTGCTGTTAAGAGCTGCCCAAATCTATTCACTCACTCAGTAAAGATAATGGTTAGGATAAGTTAATAACTATACAACATTGCCACCACAACTTTCAATGATTTTTGCACCTGTTCTTGACCTGTTACAGGGACTGCCTTTGATAATGGTCAGAGAGTTGCCCAGAATATTTTTTGTTGATTTGAAAGTCAATGTCCTCTTATAAGTGGTCATGTATTGTGACTCTGAGTTATCCATGAAACTGTCCTGTGATGCCTCTACTTTTGGGTAGCTACAGTCATCAATTATACATTTCCTGGTGGGAATAACATAGGAGCCATGACACAAAATGTATATTGACATTGTTGGTCCTTTTATGGAAAAATATTTTTGGAACTTGTTGATAGCCTGAGATTTGTTAGGTGTCCCGTATTAGCTTAGATATCATCTTGTGTCAGTTCAGGGTTTTGTTTATAACTTATGGTATTCTGAACAACATATCTCTGACAATGGTGCACAGATCTCATCTGGAAAGTTTTCCGAATTTTGTCACAGCTGCAGTATAATGGATATTTTTTTCCATTATGTCTTGTGTCCACAAATGGACTGCTGGAAAATATGATAATAACTTTTGAAACAACTTCAAGGCCATTGTACATTTTTATGTGCCACTGCAGATTGCTTACTATGGTTTCTTCTAGGTTTCTGTTCTACACCCCACTCAGGTTACAGATGAAACACCCAATAGCCTCAAGTTTGATAGAGTTATTTGTAATTTTCTTATTCTGCTCATGCCATCAATATCAGCGAGGGTTGAGTCTAATTTTATCCAAATAACTGTTTCCCAGTCACCATGTAAAACATGGCAACTAAAGGCAAAGAGAAATTGTTAAGAAGTATTAATTGCCTTGATAAATTGGGTCCTTCAGTATACAAAATTCAAGGTTACAACAGTTTTACTTTATACAGACATGCAGATCAGATGTGGTCAGCTCGACAAGTGCAGATGGTAGATAGAAAAAGTGATGGGGATAAACAAGGAACAGTGGGGTGTCCGAGAATAGATGACAAGGTATCTGTAACAAAAAATACAAGTGCAAAAGTATCACTCACATAAATAGCAAGAGCATTGAGCCAATGTTCACAGAGATGATCAGAGGATTTGAAGATGACAATAAACGTGATGGTGAACATTTCGCATGCTGCCATTGGCACAATAAAGTTCCTAAAAACATAGTTGATTTTTAATATTTTGTACACAAAAATTTCATGCAAACTAGTGTATTGCATATATAATATGTAAATTAGAGAGTCATACATGTAATACGTCAGATGATTGTTTTTAATAACCTTATGTGAGAGAGAAGTGTTGTGTATTTGTAATGTACAGTGAGTGTTAGCAACATTGCCAACCAGTTTGTATAATATGTTGACCAGTTCACTGTTGGTGTCAACAGCAATGATGTACAGGTTAGAACAATTATGCTTAAGGTACAAAATATACATCATATGAAGGTTGATGGCAGCATCATTATACAATGTACGTGCATGCACTATTACACAAAACTATAATCATTTACATATAATTTACCAACTTGTCGCGTGCCGGTTTAGGGATTATAGCACGACATTGGCTCACATCCATCACCCCCTCACACCACCCCCGCCTCGCACACTTTGCGGGCGCCTTCGAGGCGGCACGTGGAACCTGGCAGGTGGAAAATTCCGGTACACGTGGAGCTGAAGCGTAGGCCTTCCCCCTTCACCCCCTTCACCCCAGACACCTCTCGCCCACCGCGAGATCTGTGGAGTGCAGGGCTTTTTCGAGTTATCAGCAAATTATCACGTGTAGTTCGCCTGAACGCAGAAAATACGCACCACGGAAGAAATACTGACGAGCTGTATTGGTGCCGAGGTATTACCCCCGCCCCTCCCCTCCTTCCCACCCCTACAAGG
>NQII01000149.1:973701-1095972 GCA_002778355.1 Clitarchus hookeri | reverse complement strand
GAGTAAACAAATTATGACAGTACCGCACCTCGAAAGTTTTGATGTTGTGTATTTGTGAATATATACGAGACAATATATTCGTACTTCAAAATACAACAGTGATAGTCTACCTCATTATAATACCCGCAACCTCCAAGCACTTTTTAGTCGATGCCTGGAGGACATTAACTCTGACCAAATAAGCCACCATGTCCTCGACAGTGGCGGTACCTGCGTCAAACTTTTACCATTACTGAATTATTGTTACACAGTGNGATAAGCCACCATGTCCTCGACAGTGGCGGTACCTGCGTCAAACTTTTACCATTACTGAATTATTGTTACACAGTGAACAAATTTTTATCAGTTAATGTAGCTTCATACTTTATGAAATACAGAAATGCATTAACAGATTGCAGTGTAATACACATAGTCTATGTGGCTGTGGTCTATTTTTCTGTTATAGATGTATACTTTTTAGCCTGCTTTCTAAAGGAAAGAAAGGCTTATGTGATCATTTTCCTGACTGTGTGTTCACCTCTCCTAAAATTTTTGAATGTGAGAACTGAATTTGAACAAAATTTATACATCTATTACACTTAGTAAGAACATCTGACTTTTATTGTTTGCAACCATCTTACTTTTAAAATTGCAGCCATAAAAAATTTAGTAAGTTATGTTATGTCTTGGGAACAATTCAACCAATTTAAACCAAATTTTGTGTGTTGGCATTGTGTCATGAAATTATTGGATTTAAAAAATGCCATTTTGGAAGATAGTTTCACATGTATAAATAAAGCCTTTCAATTGTATCTCAGAAACTACTCTACTAATTCTCGCAAAATTTATATGTATGTGATTTAAATTCATTTGGCACTTGTTTTCAAAATGATGGCTATACAAATATTTTGGGTTTATTTGGTGTATCTACCATACTGCTCAACCAATTTTTTACCACATTTTTTATGCTGACAGCACATATTACAAGCAGCCTATGCCAAGAAATAACCATTTTTTCTGTTATTTTGTAAGATAGCACCACATAAATTAATGAAGTTTTTATATTATATCTCAAGAAACAATCAACATATTTGTACCAAATTTGGCAAACAAGTAGTACTGTGGCAGGTGATGTAAACCGGTATGTTTAAAGGAGGTAAGACACTTATTTTCAAAATGGCAGACATATACCTATTTAAGCTTAGTCTGCTATATCGTTGCAACCATGTAATCAATTCAAACTTAACATTGTGTGCTCTCAGTATATATTACAACTACCAAAAGTGTATACAAAGAGCTTCTTTCATCCACCATTTTGTAAGATAGCATTNGCTCTCAGTATATATTACAACTACCAAAAGTGTATACAAAGAGCTTCTTTCATCCACCATTTTGTAAGATAGCATTTCATGACAAATTAAAAATTTTATGTCGCACCCCCAGAGAAAACCAACAGATTCCAACCAAATTTGTCAAACAAGTAGCACTATAATAGGTGACTCAGGTGCTTATTTTCGAAATTACGGCCCTGTTTATATTTTAGGTTAGTAAACCCTTGCTTTCAAAGGATAACACTGATTATATCCTAAGTTGATGCTCCAAACCCAACCTCCATAATGAAGATTGCACACTAGCTTATGGTATGGGGTTTTCTGTGTTCAAGTCCCAGGTAATGCACATGAATTTGTGATTGTCTCACTACTGTTGCATGTTTTTCTGGTTTCATCTCTTATGATATTGCTGTCAATGTGGTGTCAAGGCCTACCTATTATCTAAGCTTTTAAGAACTTCATTAAATATTATTAGCACCTATGTAGAGGAAAGGAGGCTCATTAATTATATCTGTAACTTTTTGTTTGATATAGCATAATTTGAATTAATAAAGTTTACTGTTTTTTTTTATCATGAAACAATTAGCGGATGCTTACCAAATTTGGCAAACATGTAAAACTATGGTAGGCCAAATACATTGATATAAGTAGTTCATACTCCTATTTTCAAAATGGGGGCCATTTAAACAGTTAAGATTAGTATGTTTATCTAAANCTGATATAAGTAGTTCATACTCCTATTTTCAAAATGGGGGCCATTTAAACAGTTAAGATTAGTATGTTTATCTAAACCATGTAACCAATTTAAGCTTTGCTTTCTATGCTGACTCTATCTGTTTCATCCATCAAATGTGTCTACACAGAGAGCCTCTTTTGAATGTCATTTTGTGAGATACCATATGAAGAAATAAAGTCTTCATCTCAAGAAACAATCAACACATTCCTTTCACATTTGGAAAACAAATACTACTACATTATACCATGAAATCTGATATGTTTGAAGAAGTTCAGACATTTATTTTCAAAATAGTGGCTATATAATTTTTTTTTAGCAAAGTACGCTATATCTATGAAACCATGTAACCAATATCAACTCAACTTTTTATACTGGCAGTTTCTACACAAGAATCAAATGAGGTAATAAATAAACTCTTCGGTATGCCATTTTGGAAGATACACCACATGAAAGTTGGGCTTTTATATCCTGTCTTGTGAAACAATTATCTGGTTCTGAACTAAATTCTGGCGACAAGTTATACATTTGTAGTCTATCTAAACACATATGACTTAAGGGGTTTTGTCACATATTTTCAAAATAATATCCATGTAAATATTTTTTGTTACTAAACCATATATCCCATGCAATTTCAACTGAACTTTATATGCTGGCACACTCTATGAAAATCATTGAATATTCCAATATATAAAAGCTTTGCCTGCCATTTATGAATATCGCCACATAAAAAAATTGAGGTTTTTATGCCATACCTCAGGAACCAATCAGCCGATTCCCAACAAATTTAAGATGGAAGTAGTGCTATAGTTTTCCATGTAAACTTATATAATTTTAGTGGCTCGGACTCATATTTTTAAAATGATGGCCCTCTAAATATTTTAGGTTAGTTAACCATATCTACCAAAACATTAGACTGATTACTTCTTACGTTAATGCTCTGAATTCTACCTTCGTTATGCAGTTGGTTGTGTGCCAGCTTATGGTAAAACACATGTGAATTCTTAATTGTCTCACTTCTGTTGCATGTATTTCTGTTTTCATCTCCAATGCTATTGCTGTCAAGGAGACATCAAGGCCTACCTACCATCTAAACTTTTAAGAACTTTGTTAAAAACTATTTGCACCCATGCAAAGGAAAGCATTCTCATTAGTTTTTCAGTAGCTTCTTGTTCTGTCATAATATACGTATTTCTTGAATTGTATTTATAGTACACATTGTCTAGTTTATTTTTCAAAAGCTCATGTATAGCAAAATTATTGTGATTATAATTTGTATTACAAGTATTGTTTCATTCATTATTTTCAGAGTTATGATGTGCGGATTTTGGAATCAGCACAGTATCCTGAGATGGTTGTTTCTGTTCGTGCACATGATCAAGATGCAGATGATAATATAACAGGTTATGGAATAGTTCATTACTCACTTAGTGGTGAAAATGCAAATCTATTTACTATTGATCCAATAACTGGAGTAATTCAAGTTGCAAAAAATGCACAGCTGGATAGAGAAAAGCAGCAGACACTCAAGTTTTTTGTGATTGCAGCAGACACACCTCAAGGAGGAGCAAACCAACAGAAAACCACTGCAATGGTAAGGGTTTTAAAATTTTACTGTAAGTGCACCAATGTCTTGACAAAATGTGAATTTTTTTTGTAAATAATAACAAACTGCTCTCATGTATAAGCTATATCATTAATAATTTATCGTAAAAAAAGTGAAAAATAAGAATTACTCAAATAGAGCTCTACAAATAAAATTAACATAAGATTAACTTTGATTATGTTAAAAATGCAGTATTTNAAGAATTACTCAAATAGAGCTCTACAAATAAAATTAACATAAGATTAACTTTGATTATGTTAAAAATGCAGTATTTCAAAAAAATGGATCAGAAAAGATTTAACACATACAAACTAAATCAATTTTTCATACAAAATTGTCTAAATGTGTTTATAACATGCAACTCTGATAAAGATTAAATTTATGTATCCTAAATTAAAAATAATTTACTTAAAATTCAAAAATTATTCTTATTTTATAGTCACTGTAGTGGGATCATTTGGTAATTATCATATTTATGTAAATACTCACTTCTTTAAATTTATCTCCATTAATATGAAAAGTAAACAGCAGACAAATTCTATGACTCAAGTAATCATAGAAAAAAAGTGGCTTATTTTGGAGCAGTAATTTATATTAAAATAAGTACACACATCAGTTAGTAAGTCACTATCCTCCCACTTATAAGATTCTTGGTTTGATCCCAAACCCTGGCAGGTGGGAAAATTTTGAATCGTAGGTTCTCATGTGGGGAGTGTGGGGGACACTGCCATGGTGTGGGGGCTTTCTCAGGGCTCTCCCATTTTCTCATCTCATCCATTCCTTGGGCTGGCTGGAGTAACCAGACTGTCCCTTGGGTTAGGCAGCCAGCTGAAATTAGCCCCAGTCTCCTCTTGTCCATACATGACCATGCCTAAGGCAGGAATCATATGCAGAATTTTCACTTTTCATTAAAATAATTAATCATTATCCAGAACTTATGACTAGTACTCCATTTGCTGTTTAAAAGAGTTTGGCCACTAAAAACCATTTCATTACAGGTATATAAATATTTTTAAGAATTAAAATATCTAATGAAATTTATTAATTAGCCCATTTCTGTATAATTTTATACTTTAAAGCTAGTCTTTCTGCTTTACCATTTGACAACATGTAATAACATTTTCTTTTATTACTTTAACATTACTCTCACGACAAAAATGTAATCATTATATACCATGAAGATGACACCCAGTGGTGGCCGGCAGTTGAAACAAGTCCCGTGCTATTGATGTAGCCAGCTTCAACCCTCCCCCAACCATATTTTTTTTCCATTGTTTGGGTAAGTAGAGATCAATGGTAGAGATCACTCCCTCCCCTCCCTGCCAAAAATATGAGATTTAATGGCTACAATGTAGTCATTGATGTTTATTTTGTGAAAAATGTTTGCACATCCAGCTGTCTTTTTAGTAAAAACAATTTATGATATGGCCGATAGTTTTACCTTTACAAAAACAATATTTGCCTATTGAATTTCTGATCGTATAACTGGTGTCATTTTGCAAATTTACTACTATTCCAAGTTGTTATTCTAAAAAAAACTACCTAGCCACACATTTTCGCCCATATGTTACAATATTCATCCTTTATTTCATTGGGATCTGACAAACTGGCAATGTAGTCATAGAGATAAAGCCCGATGTCATTTTAAATGCTGACTGGTTTATGAGAAGCCGGAAAACATATTTGGAAGAGTATGTATATGTCAGATGTCAGCACTGATAAGAGCAATTTTCATACTCTGCCACCAAATTGAATACTCGTTTACACATTGAAGATGTAGTAGAACTGAAAATTATTAGAATTCATACCACACTGTTTCTCTTCTAAAGATAATAAGCGTATGCAGGATGATAGAGCATTATTTTTGATTAATATACTGAAAGCTAGAGAAAAATGTTATTTTGTAACCTTGACAATACACTTCTGCCTTTTCTCATCATGTACTAACAGTAATCAATGAATAATTAGTTTTCTCCTAGTTGTGTAATTCTATAGATTTGTTCATTATAATCTGTTTCTTTTAGTGTTATTTACTTTACAGTACTATTAATTTACGAGTAAAGCTAGTGGTTTAACATTTTATAAAAGCTACTTTCCATTAGTGTTTTTTACAAAGTACAGTAGCCATGTAATTTAAAAGTAAACAAAATGAAACTACAAGCACTGTATCAATAATTAAATATTGAAGAAGAGCTCCACTAATTATAGACATTTGTTTCATTCTAGAACATAAGCTACAGTTTGGGTTTGATATTTCTGAACATAAGTCTGATAGCAATATAAATACACGCTGGATTTGTTTGGCTTGTACAAGAAAATTGAGAAGAATTTTTTAGGTTATGTAAGAAATGGAAACTTTTAAGACCCCCATAAATTCATGGCTTCAAGTATTACAAACAAAAAAAAATCTAATGAATGCTGTAGTCTACAAGGCACTTGTTTAGTTATCGCAACCAATGAACTTTAGGGATTTGTGTTCAGCTATAGCAATATAAAACATTACAACCAAGACTAGTAGCAGGCAGCATGGTTTACGACTCCTTTGCGCACACAGACGTCCTTGGGTTCTGAGCCTCGTCAGTGTACAGTGCCAGCCAAAAATAACTTTCCTGTTCATTTTATAAACAAATGTGGATGCCGGATCTGAATGGATCAAAGTCATGGACAGATGCAAAAACATAGTACACGTATTTGTTTCATCACTCATCAAATGCAAGTGGATAACGTTGTCAAAATCAGTAATGGATTAAAATATTTAAAACGAAGAAAACATCTCCGTTAACTATATTTTATGTGCAAGAATTAATGAGGAATAAGTGCATGCATGATATGACTCTTTGTAAAATAATAACAATTATCACAAACTATGATATACCCAAACTTTGTGAATTATGAATATGATTTGGAATCAAAAGTAACTTGTGTATTGCCACAACGTAATATACCTTCTTTATGACTCTTGCTTTTAATAACAATATTTGCTACAGAGTAAATATCTGTTAACAAATAATTAGCAATATTATTTTATCTCTATGCAGATACAGTGACAGAGAAGTGTAAGGAAGATAACAGAAAGCAGAAATTTCATAGCTGCCGCTCTCGTATACAGTTGAAATATTTCCAAGTTCTACATACCGTAACAAGGAAATCAAGATAGGTAATAGTTTAAGAGGTAGATATAAATAAACTTTTATGTTTATTTTTCATTTTATATGCATATCACCCATCTATCTCATAAAACAAAAAAAACTCTCGTTTGCTACTTTTTTTCTGTGCACATCCAGAAAAATAATTAAAACAGACCATTGTTTTACCATTTTTATGTAGAAAATATATTCAGTACAGAATATATTATGATTGCATCATGGTTAGAAAATATCAGTGATATGCCAATAAAGTTTTGAAATTATTTTAGTAAATAGTTTTTGAGTGACTTTTTTGGCCGTGCGAAGCAAGCACGCAGCACTGTTGAGTTTCCTGCCCCATGCAGAAGCTGAGGGAGCACGGAGGATCCGCAGATAAGGGCGAGATTCCCGTGTTGCTTTACGGCTCCGGCCAGCACAAGGGACTGGCTGGAGGAGCGGCAGCTGTGCTCAGCCCCAGTAGAGCACTGATGAGGTGCATGCAAGACTGAAAACATGCAAATAATTATCTCTGCCACCAAAATTAATTGGGCTGTATTTAATATTGTATTGTTAAAGGAAAATAACATCAATTTTGAGTCAGGAATACATCATATTTGAAACTTTGATTAAATATAATATTCAGCAAAATGTATGAAAATTTGGTCAGTGTTAGAGCCAGAGACCACGGCCTAACACATAACCACTGATGACACCAATACTTATTTTCTCAAAACAAATGGTAGGACCATAATTAGTTCTTGCGGATAGTGCAGTAAAATGTGGTAAACAACATATTTTGCATATATGTTCTTCACAACTGTTATTTATTTTATTTTTAACACAGATATATTGTATAATTACACTAGCAAACTGGCCTGGCTTTGCCTGGGTACAATTGAGTTTCACAGTGATACACTAATAAATAAATTGGGAAAAGACAATTCATTTATGTGAAAACAGAATTATAAAATTATACTTTGTCGCACAAGGTTTTTAACTGTTTACGGCAACCCAAACAGAAGGAAATATTTTTTACCCGATATCCAAGAAGTAGGGTATTGTTTTTGGAGTGTATCTGTGCAACTATCGCGTAGNAAAAATAAATTGGGAAAAGACAATTCATTTATGTGAAAACAGAATTATAAAATTATACTTTGTCGCACAAGGTTTTTAACTGTTTACGGCAACCCAAACGGAAGGAAATATTTTTTACCCGATATCCAAGAAGTAGGGTATTGTTTTTGGAGTGTATCTGTGCAACTATCGCGTAGTTACCACATTTCCGCTTTCCAGTGTCAATGTATGAAAATCCACCAAAGTTAAGCAATGTTCCCAGCAGCACACATTTGGATGGGTGACCGTTTAGTGGCATAACATCTGAGCGCTTCCGGGCTTCAGAGGGCACGTTAAATATTCAGCCCCGGTTGTTATTGATTGATAGCAGTTGTTAAGCCATTTCAGAGGTCTTTGGGCGGCCTGATAAACTCTGACACCAGAGGAAAAAAAACATTTTGGTCACGTTCCCAGTCGTTGCAGAATTACGTTTTTTTTGTTATTCCACAAGACCCATACAATTTGCCAGGATAAAAAGTATCCTATGTTCAATTCCAGGACCTAAAGTACTTGTGTAGCAAATTTCATCAAAATCCGTTCAGTTGAGTTCGGTCACGTTCCCAGCCGTTGTAGAATTATGTTTTGTTGTTATTCCCCTGGACCCGTACAATTTGCCGGGATAAAAAGTATCCTATGTCCTATTCCAGAACCTAAAGTACCTACATACCAAATTTTATCAAAATCCGTTCAGCCGTTATGGACCTGAGTGGTAACGAACATATACACACACACACACACANATACCAAATTTTATCAAAATCCGTTCAGCCGTTATGGACCTGAGTGGTAACGAACATATACACACACACACACACACTATTGCGCACAGACTTTCACATTTATAATATTAGTAGGATGTTCACAAAATTTTTGTAGTTTACCCACAAGCTGCAAATACTTTTGCATCTCTGGAAAAAGTTGTTGAATTGTTTGTGTACACACATAATGAGACATAATGAGCTGCACTGAGATAGCTGAATTTTAAAGAAACATGAAAAGTCATTGTTTTTTTTTCCCCACATATAGAAAATTGCCAAATAGAAAGACATAATGCCAGGCTCCACTAATCTTGCTGACTTTAAATAGGGAATGTTACTTAGGGAACCAAGACTGGCAACATCATAGGTTATGTTGGAAATTTTTTTGGCCATTAGGTAATCTGCCACTCACTACTATATCCATTCGTATAAGTAGCCTGGTACCACAGAAACTTACTATCCTATTTTACTTAACTACTTAAATACTTACCTTCCTGTGCATGAACTGCCTAATTATAAAATTTAAGTGGTTTGTCCTCACATGTGTTCAGCTATCCCAGTTTTTTTAACTTAAATATAATTAAATTTAAGCACTATTGATGACCAAACAGACAGCTGAACAAAGTTATCCTTCTTTTTAGCGTACTTTCTAAAGGAAAGAAAGACTCATGAGATCACTTTGCTGTAAGTGTGTTTATTCATGTGTCCATATGTGCCTCCACCCAACCATTTGAATGCAGGAACCAAACTTCACCAAACTTGATACATATACAGTACTTAGTAAGTACATCAGACTGTTATAGTTTTTGACCATGTTGGAAACCTATTTTCAAAATGGTGATCATTTTAAAATTTAGGATGATGTCATATCTCAGGAATTATTGAACTAAGAGATGGATATTGTTTTTGGTCCACCATTTTTGAAGATAGCACCACATGAATAAACAGAGCCTTAACGTATTATCTCAAAAACTTACTCAACCAATTATCACCAAATTTGGCATGTAAGTAATACTATAGTAAGCCATGTAAACTCATATAATTTAAATTGATTATAAACTTATTTTCAAAATGGCAGTCATATGAATATCTTAGGTTTTTGGTTTATCCACTATATTTTTCAACCAATTTCAACAAAATTTTGTATGAACAAAGTACCTTTTCAAGCATCATGTGTGCCAACACACTGTCACTTTGTCTGCCATTTTGTAAAATAGCATCTATCTAGTAAATAAAGTTATGTCATATTTCAGGTAAAAATTGGCCAATTCCCACAAAATTTAGTGAAGCAGTTATAATGTGGTAGGCCATATTAATATGTGTGTTTTTATTGTACGAGACACTTATTTTCAGATTGGCAGCTATAATAGCAGTTTAGCTTTATGTTCTATATCTACGAACGATATAACCAATTTTAAGTTAACATTTATATTCTGTATCAATGACAATCATCAAACGTGATAATACATAATCTCTTTTCCTCCGTTTATGAAGATTGTCACATGAAAACAATTTAGGTTTTATTCCATATCTTGAGGACCAATCAANATACCAAATTTTATCAAAATCCGTTCAGCCGTTATGGACCTGAGTGGTAACGAACATATACACACACACACACACATGCGCACAGACTTTCACATTTATAATGTTAGTAGGATGTTCACAAAATTTTTGTAGTTTACCCACAAGCTGCAAATACTTTTGCATCTCTGGAAAAAGTTGTTGAATTGTTTGTGTACACACATAATGAGACATAATGAGCTGCACTGAGATAGCTGAATTTTAAAGAAACATGAAAAGTCATTGTTTTTTTTTCCCACATATAGAAAATTGCCAAATAGAAAGACATAATGCCAGGCTCCACTAATCTTGCTGACTTTAAATAGGGAATGTTACTTAGGGAACCAAGACTGGCAACATCATAGGTTATGTTGGAAATATTTTTTGGCCATTAGGTAATCTGCCACTCACTACTATATCCATTCGTATACGTAGCCTGGTACCACAGAAACTTACTATCCTACTTCACTTAACTACTTAAATACTTACCTTCCTGTGCATGAACTGCCTAATTATAAAATTTAAGTGGTTTGTCCTCACATGTGTTCAGCTATCCCAGTTTTTTTAACTTAAATATAATTAAATTTAAGCACTATTGATGACCAAACAGACAGCTGAACAAAGTTATCCTTCTTTTTAGCGTACTTTCTAAAGGAAAGAAAGACTCATGAGATCACTTTGCTGTAAGTGTGTTTATTCATGTGTCCATATGTGCCTCCACCCAAACATTTGAATGCAGCAACCAAACTTCACCAAACTTGATACATATACAGTACTTAGTAAGTACATCAGACTGTTATAGTTTTTGACCATGTTGGAAACCTATTTTCAAAATGGTGATCATTTTAAAATTTAGGATGATGTCATATCTCAGGAATTATTGAACTAAGAGATGGATATTGTTTTTGGTCCACCATTTTTGAAGATAGCACCACATGAATAAACAGAGCCTTAACGTATTATCTCAAAAACTTACTCAACCAATTATCACCAAATTTGGCATGTAAGTAATACTATAGTAAGCCATGTAAACTCATATAATTTAAATTGATTATAAACTTATTTTCAAAATGGCAGTCATATGAATATCTTAGGTTTTTGGTTTATCCACTATATTTTTCAACCAATTTCAACAAAATTTTGTATGAACAAAGTACCTTTTCAAGCATCATGTGTGCCAACACACTGTCACTTTGTCTGCCATTTTGTAAAATAGCATCTATCTAGTAAATAAAGTTATGTCATATTTCAGGTAAAAATTGGCCAATTCCCACAAAATTTAGTGAAGCAGTTATAATGTGGTAGGCCATATTAATATGTGTGTTTTTATTGTACGAGACACTTATTTTCAGATTGGCAGCTATAATAGCAGTTTAGCTTTATGTTCTATATCTACGAACAATATAACCAATTTTAAGTTAACTTTATATTCTGTATCAATGACAATCATCAAACGTGATAATACATAAACTCTTTTCCTCCGTTTATGAAGATTGTCACATGAAAACAATTTAGGTTTTATTCCATATCTTGAGGACCAATCAACCAATCCCCACCAAACTTTATACATAAGTAGTGTTACAGTAGGGTATGTAAACTAACTCGTGTTAGGTGTGGTAGGCCTTTTTAATGGTGTTAATTTTAATAATTTAAGTTAATATGTAATATATATCAAACTATTCTACAAAAGCGAACCAAATTATGTATACCAACAGTATTCAATTGAAGCATTCATTATGCATAGAGAGATCCTCATTTACCTGCCTTTTTGCAAAATAGTGCCAGGTGAGAAAATGGAATGTTTTGCCATATTTCCAGAACAATTCAACTGATTTCCACCAAATTTTGCACACCATTATTGTTACAGAAGGCCATGGAAACTTACATGATTTAAATGGGGTAAGACTCAAATTTTCAAAATGGCGGCCATATAAATATTGTAAAAAGTTTGTTATATCTTTTANAATGGGGTAAGACTCAAATTTTCAAAATGGCGGCCATATAAATATTGTAAAAAGTTTGTTATATCTTTTAAAAAATTTAACCAAATTAAAATATACATTTCATGCTGACAGTATCTATTAGAAAAATCATATACAGGACCATTTTAGAAAATTTTTAAGATAGCACCAAAAAATTAAATACAATTTTTATGCCATATGTCAGGGAGCAATTAACCAATTTTTACCAAATTCTTNAGATAGCACCAAAAAATTAAATACAATTTTTATGCCATATGTCAGGGAGCAATTAACCAATTTTTACCAAATTCTTCACACGAGTCGGATTATGCTAGGCCAAGTAACTTACGTGTTTTAAGTGTCTCAAACAGTTATTTTTGAAATGATGGCTGTGTAAATGTTTTATGTTTGTAAACCTTATCATTCATAACATTAAATGCGTTATATCCTAAGTTGATGCTTCAAATCCAACCTCTGTAATATAGTTAATTGCATGCTAGTCTATGGTATGTGGTTTTTTGTGTTTGAGTCTTGAGTAAGACACAAATGTATTTTTTATTGTCTCACTGCTGTTGCATATGTTTCTGGTTTCATTTCTAATGATATTGCTGTTAACAGGATGTCAATGTTTACCTACCATCTAAGCTTTTAAAAATGATTTGCACCCATCTAAAGGAAAGTAGGTTCATTATTAATATCAGTAATTTCTTGTTATACATGAGACAGTGTGTCAGCTGGAATTGCAGCNAAAGGAAAGTAGGTTCATTATTAATATCAGTAATTTCTTGTTATACATGAGACAGTGTGTCAGCTGGAATTGCAGCAACAGCCTCTGTAATCCATTGCCTGAAATTTCGAATTTCACAGTGCCGTTAATGCCAGGCTAGATGACAACGTTTTTGTTTCCTTACTGCATGCGCTGCTGGTTACNAAAGGAAAGTAGGTTCATTATTAATATCAGTAATTTCTTGTTATACATGAGACAGTGTGTCAGCTGGAATTGCAGCCTCTGTAATCCATTGCCTGAAATTANAGACAGTGTGTCAGCTGGAATTGCAGCCTCTGTAATCCATTGCCTGAAATTACGAATTTCACAGTGCCGTTAATGCCAGGCTAGATGACAACGTTTTTGTTTCCTTACTGCATGCGCTGCTGGTTACGTTTGCAGCTGTCTGCAGCAACATGTATCATGTACTCCTGCTTACATTCATAAGGTAGATGGAGAAGCGAGATATATAAGTCAAAAGGCTCACACATTCTGACAACATATCCTGATACTCTTCCCCAGAGATGTGAAGTTTTCTGTTACCTTTTTGTGTCTGCATATCACTCAAAGCAAGAGTAGTGACATGGCCTGTGTTTCAAGCCTTTGTAAACCATATCCTAATAAGTATGTGATAAGGAGTATTATATTCTATTCATGGAATCTTTACACTTAATGATACAAACCTGGAAAAAATCAAAACACATATGACGTGTTTTATTGTTTTCGAAATATGCCATGTTGGCCCATCACAAGCATTTAATATTTCTGTTGACACAAAAGTATATTATTTTTGGATAATTGAAATATTATTTAGATATAGATATATGCATATATATATATAAATTACGAGGGTTATTTGGAAAGTAAGGTCCGAATCGCCGTAGCTAATTGAATGTCGCGCGAACATTGTAACGCGCACGCGCACCGTCTCCCGGCATGCCTTGCTTGTCAAATGACGCCATTTGCATTGGTATTGTTGCAGTGTGCTGTTTACAGTGTCAGTTCAAAATGTTTAAAACAATTGATCAGCCAGCCGAGTGTGAAATACGGTCAGTGAATCGGTTTTTGACAGCAAGGAACATTTCAGCAGCGGAAGTTCATCGACAGATAAGTCAAGTGTATGGCCCCAATGCGATGAGTGACAGCAAAGTGCATAAGTGGGTCAGAGCTTTCAAGGACAGACGGGAAAATGTCCATGATGAACCGCGATCAGGCCGACCATCAGCGGTCACAGAAGATTTGGTCAAAGCCGTGAACGAAAAGATACGTGAAGGCCGGTGACTCACAATTTCAACTTTAGCATTAGAATTTCCGAATGTGGGTAGAACAACTTTGCACAAAATTGTCTCTGAAAATTTGCAATTTCACAAATTGTGTGCACGTTGGGTTCCCAGGCTGCTTACTGAGAAACAGCAAATGAAAATAATGGCTTGTGCTGTTGATTTTTTGGACTGATATCATAAGGGNATTGTGTGCACGTTGGGTTCCCAGGCTGCTTACTGAGAAACAGCAAATGAAAATAATGGCTTGTGCTGTTGATTTTTGGGACCGATATAAGGGAGCTGATCAATTTTTAGAGAAGATTGTCACAGGGNGTGATCAATTTTTAGAGAAGATTGTCACAGGGAACGAGACGTGGGTTTCTCACATGACCCCAGAGTCTAAACGTCAGTCAATGGAATGGCATCATCCAACATCACCAGTCAAAGTCGAGGCCAAGCGGACAATCTCAACACGTAAGTCTATGGCAACTGTGTTTTGGGATAGACATGGAGTCTTGTTAGTCGAGTTTATGCAGCAGCTTACTGCGCTACCCTGACTAAACTTCGACGTGCAATACGAAATAAGCGACGTGGCCTTCTGATGTNTGCGCTACCCTGACTAAACTTCGACGTGCAATACGAAATAAGCGACGTGGCCTTCTGATGTCTGGAGTTTTGTTGCAGCATGACAATGCCAGACCCCATTCTGCCATTCACACCCAAAATCTGATCAGATCTTTTGGATGGGAACAGATTGACCACCCACCGTGCAGTCCAGACTTGGCGCCGAGCGATTTTCACTTGTTCCACTACCTAAAGGCGTTTGCCTTTAGATAGGCAAGTGCTTCGCCACAGATGACGAGGTGAAAGAAGCAGTTACAGACTGGTTATCCTCACAGGCGGCAGACGTCTATGACTTAGGCATACAAAAGCTTGTAGAACGTTCTGACAAATGTTAAAACAAATATGGAAACTATGTAGAAAAATAGAGTTACAGTAAGAAATTAAAAAAAAATGTTTGTTGAAAAAATCTGTGATGGTTTATGTTTTATAAGAAATCGGACCATAATTTCTGAATAACCCTCNAAAAAATGTTTGTTGAAAAAATCTGTGATGGTTTATGTTTTATAAGAAATCGGACCATAATTTCTGAATAACCCTCGTATATAATAAATGAGTGAGAACAGAGAGAAAATAGTTGTGTTGGTAATGCCTAGTAACAAATGGTTCTCATGTATAACATTAAACTGTGTGTACATGAATACGGTATGTTGTCCCTTTGGTGTAATTTTCTAGACTGTCAATCTTTGTTTGCATGAGGTGGAGGAATTGCCTAAAAGTAGAACTTTAGCAGGGCTTCAGGAAACTTGGAAGTAACTGTGAATTGACTATAAACATCATGGCCAGCATTGTCTCAGCATCAAAAATATACAAAAAGTAAGATGCAGCTTATGCAAACTGCTAAAATCCAGAAGTAATATTTGTACAAATTAATATTTGTAAAATTTAAAATTTAAACTTGCATTTTGGTTTTTTTACCTAACAACCTAGCATTTAGCATTTACCAATGTAGTCTTTTTGAAAGAAACTGAGAATTGCTATTATTTAATATATGTAAAATATTTTTATTAAACTGTTCTATTAAGTAAAGCTAGTTGTTCACATTTTCTAATATGCATTTGTACTGGAATATGAAAAAAGTTTATAAGTTTATAACATAAGACTTTCAAAAGTCAACTTACTTTAAACAGTTGCATTTAAATATCCTTTATCCAGACCTGTAATTTCCTTCATCCTCTAATTTCCAAAGCCCAAATTAAAACTTTAGGGTTCTGTACAGGAAATTTGAGTTTTCGTGAATCACTGAACTGGTTTATGAGCTTCATTCTATCTGTAAAACTATGTATAAAAGTTTCGACTCATTTTTATTTTCAAGATTGTCCAAGTAAAAATATAAAGCATGTCCCTTATTGCAGTATATCTAAGAGCATTATTTTAATTATTTTGTAGTGACGGGCGAAGATATGTTTCTCACAAAAATATTTTTACAGCATCACAGTTGCAATATTGTAAAGAGAATTCTGCCAAAGCATTATAAATGAACTTGTTTCTGGGAACGGTACACACATTCATGACATTCGAACCCGAAGTTGTGTGTTTCGAAGATATCGTAGCAACCCCGGCCATGGAAGTCGCACATCAGCCTCGTGCGGAGAAAACCGGATGTATGCGATATTGATTTTTTGTATCTCAGATATATTTATGCTTTCTCATTGCAATGACCGGACAAAAATCAGGACCTACATATTGAAAAAAATCCTAATAATGAATAGATGTTGAAATAGGAAATGCTACCTAGGTTAAAGAAATTATACTGTGAGTGCCTACTCCCAGAAATTGTTAAACCATGTATTACCAAAGGAAAGCCTANCCTAGGTTAAAGAAATTATACTGTGAGTGCCTACTCCCAGAAATTGTTAAACCATGTATTACCAAAGGAAAGCCTAATCATGAACCAGACTAGATACTCAGAAGAGAAGTTCTGGAAAAAATTGAAAATATAAATAACGAAAAAATGATAAAAAAAACATAATAACTTGATGTTTTAGGAAAGAATAGGAAATAAAACAATGATAATATGCTGGATATTAAAATCCTATGTCAGTATCCAAAATATGTTTGTAGTTAAAAGCAATCTTGCATTTGTGAAACTTCAATATTACATATTATTAAACATTATACTTAAAATTGTCTACTCATAGTGTATTTAGATAAAATTACCATTTACCGCTCTGTAAACGCAACAGATAAATATATATAGTAAATGAATAGGTTTATCTCTGTTAAAATTTCTTAACATCAAAATTTATAATGTTTAATGATTTTATTTGTATGGTTATGTGACACTGTTGCAGTAATGTATTGTATTTTTGTCATCAAGTATCAACGTTCATAGAGAGTATAAATTTTCATTTTCAGTTTGTATACCTGCCAATATCTCACCTAAAGAGACTAGAGTATAAACTGTTATGACAATGGAAATAACTTTCATTACTAAGTAATGGAAACAAACTGAATGAAGTTTATCATTGTGAAATCTGATTTTGAATTTTTGTGGAATATTGATGGCGGCATCATGAACATTTTATAGCAATTGTTACATTTATTGCTAGGGCTGTGCAAATATTACACTATTTTGTTGTTAATTTCGTTCTTGAAAACTGACGTGTAACGCATATTGGGAGTAGAAACATTGCTGACCTCCCCGCCATATTATCCTCCCCGCGAGCGCCTTCCAGTTGACATGCGCTGCGAGACACGTGGCCAGCCAGGACAGGTCAACCCAGAGGACGGATCGTAGTTACACGTGTCAAGGTTGTGTCGAGTAACAGCTGGCATATCGCCGAAGCATCCGGAAGGTACTACGTAAATACGTAGGGAAGCGGGAGAAATTGCAGAGCCAAGCTAGAGCACAAGAGAAAAAGGCTGACAAGCATGAAAGTGGTGCCACGAGCACTCCCCCCCCCCTTTAGCTAACCACGGGGCAACTTGGACACGCGCCGTGGAAAGAGAGCTGACAGGGTATGATTGAGGGTGCAGGTCATATTTCCTTCCACCAACAAGAACCATGGCATGTGTAAGAAGTGCTTTGTACTGCGACCTCCACCCTCCCCCTCCCCCAACAAGGGAGACATGTGTAGGAACTTAGGGAGGGAGGCAAGAGAGGTCTATAAGCAAATTTACGAGAGAAGAGGGTACAGTTTTTATCTCCGCGCCGAGCGAGTCAGTTGCGTCGGAAATCGCGAGAGGACGTCGGAACGAGAGGAGAGCGTCGAGGAGCGAACCCAGAGCAGCAGTCGAGGGGAGACNTCGGAAATCGCGAGAGGACGTCGGAACGAGAGGAGAGCGTCGAGGAGCGAACCCAGAGCAGCAGTCGAGGGGAGACAGCACCAAACGCAAGCCTTTTGCAAGGCCGCCCACATCACCGGATCTCATCCACAGCCGACATACCGAGCACTACAAGCAGAGCTAAGTACCAAGTCGTCCCTCAAAGAAGCCCCCCCTCCACCACCAAGATGTCGCGCACAGTTAATCCACATTAGTTTAATAGAGTACCACACCTCGGAAGTGTTTATGTATATCTAAACTCGAGACAATATAACCAACCAGTAAAGTGAAACACCGGAATACTACCTTATTGTTTACCCTCAACCTATCAGGCAGCATATAGGCTGTGCTATTTAACCTTAACTTAGGACCCTATGACCCTTATGTGGAGAATAGCATCAAGGTAAAATGGCGCCCAACGTGGGGCACCTGTAGAGACCTAGTCAAGAATCAGACTATACCAGAGAAAAGGGGTCTCACCCGTACCGAATTACCGAACTAGTCAAGGATGAACCAAAGACTTCAGGGAGTCTCAAACCCTGTGGTTCCTAACGACCAATTCACACTAGAGGAGGCAAGGGTACTAGGCCGGCAAAATAGGGATTCCTATAGGCGGCAGGCAAAAAGTATGNCCAATTCACACTAGAGGAGGCAAGGGTACTAGGCCGGCAAAATAGGGATTCCTATAGGCGGCAGGCAAAAAGTATGAAGGATACGCGTATCAGTAAGACATCGGGGGGAAGGGAGGCGAGAGCCGAAGGAACTCTGCTAGAGAACCTATGGACGAGGGATGTGGGAAGCGAAGACGGAAGTCCTCAACTAGAGCCATGCAGTGCTCCATTTTGTAGTAGGACAGCACCATACAGGGTCCGGTGCAGCCTCTGTTCCCAGCGCTATTGTAAAAAGTGTATTGGTTGGTCCCAGACATTCCAACTGATGGAAAGCACCCAATACAACTGCCGGAAATGCAAAGAGCAATGAACGCGCCAAAACAAAGGAGAAGGGGAACACTTTTCACCCCCGGACCTAACCCCCACTAGCCACGTTGAACAGACGCGGAGAATGCCCGAAGAAATAGTGCTGCCCGAATTTTCAGCCAGGCCCCATGAAGACCCTGTGTATTTTATAGATAATTGTGAACACAAATTCAAGGCCGGCGGGATTCATAATAAATGGTGGGTGCTGAAGGCACGAGAGCAGTTAAAAGGCGCTGCCCTTATCTGGTGGAACAAATATGGCGANCTATTGTAAAAAGTGTATTGGTTGGTCCCAGACATTCCAACTGATGGAAAGCACCCAATACAACTGCCGGAAATGCAAAGAGCAACGAACGCGCCAAAACAAAGGAGAAGGGGAACACTTTTCACCCCCGGACCTAACCCCCACTAGCCACGTTGAACAGACGCGGATAATGCCCGAAGAAATAGTGCTGCCCGAATTTTCAGCCAGGCCCCATGAAGACCCTGTGTATTTTATAGATAATTGTGAACACAAATTCAAGGCCGGCGGGATTCATAATAAATGGTGGGTGCTGAAGGCACGAGAACAGTTAAAAGGCGCTGCCCTTATCTGGTGGAACAAATATGGCGAGTTTGTGACAATCTGGGAGCAGTTCGCTACCCGCCTGAACAATAAGTTCCCAGTGGAGGAAGTACTTACGGCCTTAAGAACAGACTTTTACACACACAAACAACAAAGGCAGGAAGAATCTGAGATTTTTATTAGGCGAAAAGTGCAAATGTATTCCCGCATCGCTCCCGAAAGTACTGAGGTAGAGGGAGTGCGTATCATTATCAAGTTAATGCCACCAGCGATAAGAAACGCCCTTCGACATCCGCGGGCGACGGGCATAGAGGAATTGGTGGAGAGAGTGATTGAGGCGGAGCTCGATTACGAAGAAAAGGAGAAAACAAACGTTCCGACCCGCCTGCCACCCGTCCACGCGGCGCGAATGGCAGAGAATAACAGACTCACTAGAAGCGCAGAGGGACAATCCTTGCCGCCGATGTGTTGGTATTGCCCCAAGAGACACCTTTACCGTGACTGTCCCACAGTGAGAAAACGCATAGCAGCCACTAAGGAAAAAGACACCATGGCTGGCCCCCTCGTCATAGGGAAGGGGAACCGTCAGGATGGAAAGAGGGAGCCGGGAAATGCCGCCGCCGGGACACAGAGTCGCCCGTCAACCCCGGCATAAGACAAAGGGTGGAACCAATTTTAATGTTAAGCGATCTGAGGCCGGGAACACACGCCCCTCGGATCGGAGTCCGCATAAATAACCAGAATCTTAAGGCAGTACTGGACACGGCCGCAACCGGCAATTTCATTAAAAGCCAGCTGCTAACTCCCGAACAGAAAAGCCAGATAAAGAAAAACTCCAGAATAATTCAAATTGGCCAGTCTGAGTCACGACTGACCATAGACAGATATATTACATTGCCAGTATCCACGGAGGTAGAAACAGTCCAAACTGAATTTTTTTTGCCCACCACATTTAGTGGAGGAGATTATCCTCGGGCAACATTGGTTAACAAGCCAAAATTGCATAATCTACTGTGGACAACAGCGCCTATATTTAGGCAAATAGGATAGGATGGCCATAAACTGGGAAGCCCCAATAAACCCGCAAAAATTACACGAAATTTGTAGTGAAGTGGTTAAACACCAACTTGGGGCTGACAAACTGAGGACTTTGTTGCAGATACTCAACACTCACATAGCCGTATTCGAGCATACCGGCAGATTAAATCAGACCAGAGCCATTCAACATGAAATCTGGGTAACCGATGCTCGCCCCATATACTGCCAGCCAGGTAACCCGTCTACCTACCGCAGGCAAATAATATTAGACCAGGTAGCCGAAATGAAATCGCAAAGAGTAGTGGAGCCAACTGACTCACCATAAAACGCCAGAGTGGTGCTTGTGCCAAAGAAAGATGGATAACTTCGTTTTTTGTGTCAACTACAAGGGCTTAAACAATATCACATACCCTATAGCACTCCCAACTATAAACCTGGCTAATATGCTCCGCGACCTAGGGGACGCATGTATATTATCCACTCTAGACATGCGCAGTGGATACTGGCAAATCCCGGTACACCCAGTATCAAGGAAATATACGGCGTTTACAACCCCAGAAGGTGAAACCCTGCAGTTTCATGTAATGCCCTTCGGGTTGAAAAATGCACCCGCTACTTTCCAACGACTGATGTCAGCAGTAGTTTTGACAGGCTATAGTGGCCAGTTTTGCCTAGCGTACCTGGACGATGTTGTATATTCACGCAAGTGGGAAGAACACCATGTGCACTTGTAAAAAGTCCTGGAGCGTTTTCAACTCCATGGACTCACGTGCCGACTGGAGAAGTGTCACTTTGAGAAGACCCAAGTAGAATACTTAGGGCACATAATTACCTCAGACGGGAATTATCCAAAGCCCGAGAAAGTGAGAGAGATTGAGGAGGCTAGAGTACCAACTAACAGGAGACAGATGAAACGTTTTCTGAGGCTATGTAATTGGCTCAGAGGTTATAGCAGATGTCACCCCTATTATGGCCCCCCTCAAAGAACTCCTACTCAATACAGCTCGCTGGAAGTGGGCAGACAGACACGAAGAGGCATTCCGAATATTAAAGGTGTGATATGGCGACATAACCATGCTATACTGGCCTATGCCAGAATTACCCCTAATTATACAGACCGAGGTAAGCGGAGCCGGAATGGGCTCTGTCCTATACCAGGAGCAGTCATAGAACCAGCGACGAATTATATTGTGCACTAGTACCATGCTATACGAGACACAACGCCGCTACCACAGTAATGAGCAGGAGTGTTTGGCGGTTATTTGGGCAGTCCGCAAATACCGCTATTACCTTGAGGACCGACCATTCATTCTCAGAACGGATAATAAGGCCCTTACATGGCTGAAAACCAAGAGTAACAAGAAAGCAAAATTGGATAGGTGGGCCTTATTGTTAGTGGAATACTCCTTCAACATCGAGCATTGCCCGGGCTNAACAAGAAAGCAAAATTGGATAGGTGGGCCTTATTGTTAGTGGAATACTCCTTCAACATCGAGCATTGCCCGGGCTCGAACAACGAGCTGCTCGATGCCTTATACCGCCGACAACAGATGTCCAACAAAGGGACAGGAACCGACGACTAGGAGCGAATGCTGCACCCCTCTCCTCCAAAACTCCCACGGCCAGATGACGTGGAACTACAGCTAGTAAAGTCCCACGAAAACAAAAATCTGTTACTAGACCAACAGCAGGCCGACCCCAAATAACAAGAGTTAATGAGGAGATATCCAGACCGGTACGAGGGAANCTGTTACTAGACCAACAGCAGGCCGACCCCAAATAACAAGAGTTAATGAGGAGATATCCAGACCGGTACGAGGGAAGAGATAGCATAATCTGGGCGAGACCGCACCCACAAACAGATCAATGGAAAATCTGGGTCCGCCACGAGCTACGAGACAGTATCTGTGAACACCACCATTACCACCCCCACACAGGACATCCGGGCTTTCAGGAGACCTTAAGGGCCTTGACTAACAGATATACATGGCAAGGAATTAGTCGAGATGTGAGGGCATACGTCGCCAGGTGCCAGACTTGTTATGAAAACAAGGCCTACCCTACACCCCGTCGGCCGAAAATGCCATGGACACACATCGCCATCGATATCATAGGCCCCTACCCACACACACACCGAGGAAAGAGATACCTCCTAGTCATGACTGACCTTTTCTCCAGGTGGACAGAGGCGTTCCCGTTACCCATCCAGGAGGCCAACACAATTATCTGGCAAATGGAGCGAGAGGTATTTCCATGATGGGGGTACCCGAAATGTGTGTTNTAGCATAATCTGGGCGAGACCGCACCCACAAACAGATCAATGGAAAATCTGGGTCCCCCACGAGCTACGAGACAGTGTCTGTGAACACCACCATTATCACCCCCACACAGGACATCCGGGCTTTCAGGAGACCTTAAGGGCCTTGACTAACAGATATACATGGCAAGGAATTAGTCGAGATGTGAGGGCATACGTCGCCAGGTGCCAGACTTGTTATGAAAACAAGGCCTACCCTACACCAAAGATTCGATACACACCCCGTCGGCCGAAAATGCCATGGACACACATCGCCATCGATATCATAGGCCCCTACCCACACACACACCGAGGAAAGAGATACCTCCTAGTCATGACTGACCTTTTCTCCAGGTGGACAGAGGCGTTCCCGTTACCCAACCAGGAGGCCAACACAATTATCTGGCAAATGGAGCGAGAGGTATTTCCATGATGGGGGTACCCGAAATGTGTGTTNTCCAGGAGGCCAACACAATTATCTGGCAAATGGAGCGAGAGGTATTTCCATGATGGGGGTACCCGAAATGTGTGTTAACCGACAATGGAGCCCAGTTTACGGGAGTAAAATAGACAAAGGCCTGCGAGATATGGGGGGCGGAAAACTGAACGACTCCAGCTTACCACCCATAGGCCAACCTTACCGAACGCTGTAATCAGGAATTAAAGAAGAGTATGTGAATAAGAATGGGCACAAATCATACTCAATGGGACATACAGCTACCTGAGATCCTGTATACACCGCGACGTCAGCACAATGACGCCATTGGAACTTCTCCCAGCCAACTAATACTGGGATACAATATCCGCAGACCTGGAGAATGGCAGTGGGAAACAGAACCTACAGAACTTCCCGCCCCCGAAGAAATACGAAGAGAGGCGATATGGAGAACAGGGGCAGCTCAGAGGAACCAACAACGGTATATCCAGCGGAAATACCCAGAACAAGCGACTGCCGGACACCACTTGCCCTAGGGTAGTCACATATTAATACGCAACTATCCTTTAAACAGAGCTAGTAAGAAATTCTGTACGGGATTTGCGCCTAAGTGGCGAGGGCCGTATATAGTAGTCGAGAGACAGGGAAATGTATATTGGGCCGAGGACGAGAGGGGAAATATGCGAAAGGTGCCACGGAACCAGATACGCTCTATACCCGAACCCTACACCAATGGTCCCACAGGTATTACAAGGGACAGCCCAGAGGAAACCCGCAGTAGGTCACTAGGTCACCGAACGGTGAGCCAGGACGCGAGGATAGAGGGTCAAAACAATAAGCCGGCCGTTGCCCCTACACGCTATCTCAGGGCCTCAAGGGCGCACGGGCCACTGCACCTGCAGATAGCGGAGCCCGAGCCAACAGTAGCTTACCAGGCTAAAAATACGCAGGCGCCAGACGAAGCGAGAGGAAGCGGACTTGCGAGGAATGAAGACGAAGTGAGAGAAAGAGGATGGGTGAGCGAAGGCGAACAGGCGAGTGGGAGAAAGGGGGAGGCCAGCCGAAGAAAGGGATGGCGAGAAAGCGAAGGGCGACAGGAAGTAAACGAGGAAGCAATAGAAGGAGAAAACGACGAAGAAATAGAAACCGCGAGTGAAATAGCGGTTAATAGAGGGTGTAAGACATAACGAACGGCGAGTATGGCGCAACCCCAAGATAAGTTAGCACCAACAGAGCAACGAACCCGAGAAAAAATCCGAGAGGCGAGGATGTACCGGGTGACTGCAGCCGACCCAAGGACGAGGTCCAGCCGCAGCCTGGAGAGGGCTTCAGGGCCCCCTGACGAGGCGATGGCAATGCAGACTTCATCCCCGCATGCTGTCAGGGATCCAGTGCGGGAAAACACGCCCCCTAGTCCGATGGGATCGAAGCCAGGCGAGTGCAACCTTGGCGCATCTGCAGAGGCCGAGAGGAACCCGGTTTCTACCGGGACCGTNTCGAAGCCAGGCGAGTGCAACCTTGGCGCATCTGCAGAGGCCGAGAGGAACCCGGTTTCTACCGGGACCGTCGCAACTACAGAATGTGTGAACCGAGCCGACTACACCAATAACAGACTCTGTGTGACATGAAGGAAGCCGGTTTACTCTTGTCACCTGCTGTGAGAGAAAGGTAGGGCGGCGTGCACTACCTAATCCTGGAACTCAGGTGCGACTAAGTGTTTTAATTTTTTTACCTGTGCAACCTTAGAATGTGTGAGAAGCCCGAACATCTGTGCGGCGAGTAATAAGGGCAGGCCCTTCCAGAGCCGAAAAATCGCCAGATGCCTATATCTGAGTGTNCGAACATCTGTGCGGCGAGTAATAAGGGCAGGCCCTTCCAGAGCCGAAAAATCGCCAGATGCCTATATCTGAGTGTACTAACTGTATAAGGTAAGAATATAGTGTGTATATTCCCAGTGTATAAAATACGTTTGTTTTCCAATACCGCCTGTAAAATTAAGAGGCGGCAGAGATAGTCAGATAAGAGTGTGTTTTCTTTCCACGGCCTGTGAAGCTGTCGTAACAGTAAAACAATACCAGGTGTAAGGTAGCGATATATTAAGTGTGTGTTGCTTNCCACGGCCTGTGAAGCTGTCGTAACAGTAAAACAATACCAGGTGTAAGGTAGCGATATATTAAGTGTGTGTTGCTTCCGCCTGCCGGAAAAACTTTGTAAAAACGGCAGTGTTCCAGACATTAACGAGGACAGAGGTTCCAGTCAAGCAGATAAGAGTGTTGTTTTATTTTCACGGCCTACGCGCCGATGTAACCATAAAATAGAACTATGTCACCAAAACGTAAAGGTTGTCAGTCAACTGTGCTAAAATAACCGGCCGTCTGCCATCTTAACTGTTNAGAACTATGTCACCAAAACGTAAAGGTTGTCAGTCAACTGTGCTAAAATAACCGGCCGTCTGCCATCTTAACTGTTAGTATATATATCAAGAACGTCTCCGCCTTACCAGGGGATTGAAGTACAGAAGAGTCATTAAGTTAGAAGTTAAGTGATCTGGAAAGATCAATTTAGGGCATGTGTATAATAGTATATTAAAGTGAAAAAAAAAAAATTTGTAACCCTGTAAGAAAGTGGGTAAGTACTGTACGGAGTCCGAGGTATGTGGTACCAAGTTTATGTTTGTTAAGATAGTGCAAAAAGTAGATCGGCCTGTGATGTATTTGAAACATAATATGTAAAGTTTAAAGTAATCAGCCTTTAGCAAAATGTGTAAGCAGAGCCAGAGTGTTAGTTAGACCCTTCTTGCAGACAGGAGGCTAGCTAGATAGGTACTGCAGGGCGTGCGTCGTTGGTTAACAGGAGGAGGGGACAAGAGGAAGGAGAAGACAGACAGGGAAGGGAGGCTACAGCTGCCGCGCAGCGAGACCAAAGAGCATGGACGCGCAAACGTAGCATCATCCACAGAATGAGAACTACAGGTAGAGATGCATCCGAAGCCAAAAATTTGGTGCAGTTAGGTCAGCTTCGCAGAGCCGGGGTGGAGTTGATGTGTAACGCATATTAGGAGTAGAAACCTTGCTGATCTCCCCGCTATATTATCCTCCCCGTGAGCGCCTACCAGTTGACACGCGCCACGAGACACGTGGACAGCCAGGACAGGTCAACCCAGAGGACGGATCGCAGTTACACGTGTCAAGGTTGTGCTGAGTAAGAGCTGGCATATCGCCGGAGCACCTGGAAGGCGCTACATAATTACGTAGGAAAGCGGGAGAAATTGCAGAGTCAAGCTGGAGCACCTCTAGCTTCACAAGAGAAAACAGCTGACAAGCATAAAAGTGGTGCCAGGAGAACTCCTCCCCCCCCTTTTAGCTAACCACAGGGCAACTTGGACACGCGCCGCGAAAAGAGAGCTGACAGGGTAAGTTTGAGGGTGCAGGTCATCCCTCCTTCCACCAACAAGAACCATGGCACGTGTAAGAAGTGCTTTGTACTGCGCCCTCCACCCTCCCCCTCCCCCAACAAGGGAGACATGTGTAGGAACTTAGGGAGGGAGGGAAGAGAGGATATAAGCAAATTTACGAGAGAAGAGGGTACAGTTTTTATCTCCGCGCCGAGAGAGTCAATTGCGTCGGAAATCGCGAGATGTCGTAGGAACGAGAGGAGAGAGTCGAGGTGCGAACCCAGAGCAGCAGTCGAGGGGAGACGGCACCAAACGCGGGCCTTTTGCAAGGCCGCCCACATCACCGGATCTCATCCCTAGCCGACAACATACCGAGCACTACAAGCAGAGCTAAGTATCAAGTTGTCCCCCAAAGAAGCCCCCCCCCTCCACCGTCAAGATGTCGCCACAGTTAATCCGCATTAGTTAAATAGAGTACCACACCTCGGAAGTGTTTCTGTATATCTAAACTCGAGACAATATAACCAACCAGTAAAGTGAAACACCGGAAGACTACCTTATTGTTTACCCTCACCCTATCAGGCACCATTTAGGCTGTGCTATTTATCCTTAACTTAGGACCCTATGATCCACAGGTGGGGAATAGCGTCAAAACATAGACTTTAGTGTTTTCTATGTTTGTAAATAAAATTATTATTTGTTAATAGTTTTGTTGAAATATTTAAAAAGTAGAACTTTACAAATTACTAAACAAGGTTAATTATTCCCAAAAGTTACTTAAATTTGAAGGTTACGAAATTTTGTATTTTTCTGTTTATAAAAAGAGGTAAGATTTTATAATTATATTTTGAATGAAATTTAATTTTAAACTAGTATGCCTTTTTAATGTTTGCAAGCTCTATAAAAAATTATATAATCATCTAAAGTAAGCCATTATGTATTCTGTATTAATTTGTTTAGTTTCCCACAAACTAATTGTATATAAATGTGAATCTTCAGTGTATTCTAGCTGCTCCAGATTGATATATATGCAACTTGTTGTTACCTATCTATTTGTGTGCAGTTATTATTTTAAATCTAATAACGAACCATTGGGTCAATCACTCTCGTATATTCTTCTGTTATGTGTGCTAGACACAGTTTTTATTTTATAATCAAACCATCACCCCCACTCCCTAAACTTGACCTAGTTACATATATTGTTTACTACAAAGAAATACAATCATGTGTTGCATATTAAAGTCTGGTTGGGAAGTGCTTATTTTGTACTAATTCCACTACCTATATAGAAGTACATAAAAGTGTGGCAACAATGACAAAAAAATTGTATTTTAATTTGAATTGTAAAATTACTATTAATGTTTTATGTTGGCTGGGAATCACGTGAATATATAATTTATAAGTGATGTGAATTAATTCAATGAAACCTAAATGCTTGTGTCCATAGCTGTATTTGAAACAAAACCCCTTGGAGGCTGTGCAATTTGAATTTTAGGTGCTACAGTTCCAAAGGACCAAGAATTAATACTTTTCTCTGATTTCCGACTGCAGCATGAATGCGATTGGGTAACGTGTTGCACTTACTATTCCCATTTAGTAATTTAGAGCAGAAATATTTCTCTAGAACGTGCTGATCATATATACGTCAAGCATGTCCTACTGGCGCGCTGCCTCCGTAAAATATCTGGCACACAAAGATATACAAAATTGACTACTGTAAGTAAGCTGCAACTTTTTATATTTATAAAAAATTTCATTGCATCGATTTTTCCCCACATTTTTACTGGCAATAAAATAGTGTTGCAGCTCTTGATAAATAAATCCAATTGTTATGTATGTCATCCTATTAATTTTATTTTCATGCTTCACGAAAATTTACTTTTGCTTTTACGTCTGCACATTAAATTCTTTGTTACATCATCATATAGGCTAATGTTATAAGAAAACTTGACTAGGCTTTAAAAATAATAAAGTCTTGAAAATTTTAATATTATTAATTTATATTTTATCCTGCCCCTGAAAAAGTTTTAAAAATCACACAAGTGTCACACAAAAAAACTAAACTTCACTGTCACTGNACTAAACTTCACTGTCTCTGGTATACGTCATTATCCTGGAGATAGGGCAGTAAAGATGTGTACACGACAGTCTAGCCAAGCAGATGTCGGCCAGCCTACTCTCCTACTCCCTTCACCACTTGGACCATGCTACATGTGGCGGTCCAAGACTTGCCTTCAAGTGTGTTATTACAAAATCCCATGTGTCCCCTTTGTTTAAAGAGATAGAATGTCAGCAACAGTGGCTTTTTTTAAGTAGCTCATCTCAGTTAAGAGTACTATACAGTGTAATGATGCAATATGCTTAAATTTTGGGACACGTGTTTAAATTTCTTTTGTTTCTCTTAAGCTATGGAAAGCTTTGTAATATTTTAAACTGGTTTAAGGTTTAAAGCCGTGGTGGCTTGTTTCCTGTGATAGTTTGTTTATCGAGCAGACGTGTGCTATTGTAGGTTATCGAGCGGACGTTTGCTATTTATGTTTATCAGGAATCAGTTTACCGTTTCATTTCGAAAGTTGGAGTTTTNAGGTTATCGAGCGGACGTTTGCTATTTATGTTTATCAGGAATCAGTTTACCGTTTCATTTCGAAAGTTGGAGTTTTGTTAAGCGTCAGTATTAATTAGATACTTTCAGGCGACGTCGTCAAGTTTTAGTTCCTCCGGCGCAGTTTTCTTGTACGAGAGGTTAGTTAATCTGGATGTTGACGGCGTCGACAGTTTTAGTTCCTACGACGCAGTTAAGATAACGTGTAGAAAGAGTGCGTGGCCAGGCCCTTATCTCTGGAGAAGGGGGTGAGAGGCAGAACAAAAGACGCATCTGTCTGTCGTCCGGAGAGCAGTTTTGTCAGTCGGAAGCAGTTGCTTCGGATCAGTCGTCCGTGAGGGCAGGTCAGTGCAGTCGTCAGAAGCATCATACAATGCTAGCCTAGGACGCGACGGATGTGACGATAATCCCCACATCGGCCACTAGATTTTATTTTATTTCTCTGCCGGTGTGGGAGGTTGACACATTTTATATTTATTTCAATGCAAGTTTTGAAACATTAAAAATCTGTAAACGACTCTGGCGCTGGTCTGTACTTTTATATTTATCTGTGAGAGGTTCGTACTCTGCATACTGGAACTTCGTTTGTGAACTGTGTCGCTAAATGTTAAATAAACATATATAACAACTTACCTGGAACTTGAACTCATTTTTTGAATTAATAGGCGTCACATTGTACTGAGTCTCGTGTTTCTACCTTTGAGCAAGCCGTGGCAACGTAACATTCGGCANAGGCGTCACATTGTACTGAGTCTCGTGTTTCTACCTTTGAGCAAGCCGTGGCAACGTAACATTCGGCAGTGTAAGCAGCCGAACGTTACAACAGGTTTTAAGAAGATTGGACATATACTCTTAAAATAGTCGCTATGCAAATCATTCAATCAATAATATCACATTCTTAGAATCTTTAAATAAGTTTTTGCATCCAATAGCACAACAGTGTGCTTAAAAATCTGCAAATTGGTTTTTGTTCTAAAGCAATATATAAAAAAAATGGAAGTAGTAAAAGAACTCAGCCTATCCCACGGCTGAGGCCGGCTTGAGATCTAGCTTGAGATTCAGCATTGCCTTCATTGAACTTCAAAAGAAGACTTTTATGAATCTTAAATCAGAACTGTTTGGGGGCCAATTAATGGACAATCTCATGATTAATCTATCAGCCAAGAAATTGTTAGCATATAGCAGAGCAAACGGTGTTCCCAAAATTGAGTGGTGCACCTTCTCTCTTGAAAAGCAGGGCAACATCGATGATCAGTGAGAATATAAAGTTTATTAGCACACTTAGATATACTGTGATGGTGTTTTTGTAGAAGAATAAGGATCTAACAATTTTATATGCCATGATTTTACATTGCTCATTAATCTTGAATATGTAATCAATATGTTTGATTATGACATGATTGTTTTAGTTTTCACTACTCCAAGTTTGGAAAGTGTGACACTTTATAGCACTGTGTATATGAAAATTGTCTACATCAGATAAAATAATTTTCTGGAGGTAATTTTCTTTACCATTTAGCTGGCTGTTATAACATGAACATTTATTCTGAAATATTTTGTCNTAATTTTCTGGAGGTAATTTTCTTTACCATTTAGCTGGCTGTTATAACATGAACATTTATTCTGAAATATTTTGTCGAGAGTATTTTCTTTCTAGTGTTTGTAAAAAATAATTAAATTATTATTAATTCTTTTATTTAATTAAGACCTCCATCTTAAAGAACCTGGCTAAGCCAACTGACAGAATTTTCTAATACTGGTGTTAGAAATGAGATAGTGGCATTCATTCTGTAATCAAATTGTGAAATAGGTGTTGTAGCTGGTAATTAANTAATTTTCTGGAGGTAATTTTCTTTACCATTTAGCTGGCTGTTATAACATGAACATTTATTCTGAAATATTTTGTCTAGAGTATTTTCTTTCTAGTGTTTGTAAAAAATAATTAAATTATTATTAACTCTTTTATTTAATTAAGACCTCCATCTTAAAGAACCTGGCTAAGCCAACTGACAGAATTTTCTAACACTGGTGTTAGAAATGAGATAGTGGCATTCATTCTGTAATCAAATTGTGAAATAGGTGTTGTAGCTGGTAATTAANCACTGGTGTTAGAAATGAGATAGTGGCATTCATTCTGTAATCAAATTGTGAAATAGGTGTTGTAGCTGGTAATTAATTATTAAGAAAATCAGTAATTATTTAGTAATTATATCACTAGCCCACATAATTAGGAATGTTTTGCAGTAAATTATAACAAGGAAAATATATAAGCACTGTATGCTTTAATTGAAGGACTGAGCAGTCAAATTGATAGTGTTAATAAGAATGTAAATAGCCAAATAAATAGTGTTCTATATAGTGTTCAAGCAGATATCAATAGTGTAAGTAAATTGGTAAATAGTCAAATAGTAGTGTTAGTAAACTGGTAGACAGGAAAGACACAGTTGAACAAATATGTGGACCAAAAGACCAAAAGTATTAGTGAGTTAGTAAATAATAAAATAGACTGTGTGGACAATAAAATTGAAAGTGTAAGCAAGAGAGTGGATGGTGTTGAGCAGGAAATAAAATAGGAAGTAAGCGCCCACAAAAAAGAAAGACAGCAATTCTTACAGCAGCAGGGAAGAAGACAGGCAGCACCTGAGGATGAGCTGAGATTAACCACCACCGAGCCAACAAATGTTGGCAGCGAGGAGAAGGTAGTGGTCACCGCCGATTCAACTATTGTAAGAGAGGACCAGCAGTTCTGTAGTGTAGGTACGCCTCAGTCAGGGGTGGGTAAAGGCGTCATATAAAGCCTGCCCCTTATGATGGACAAGCACCTTTGCACAAATACATGCACCAGTTTTTAAGATTGTCACTGCCCTGAATGGTTGGATTGACGAGTAGCAGGCATACTACCTCGCAGCTGTACTGAGGGGACCTGCACTGAGCATATTGCAGTCCAGTGGCATAACTAGGGCCCCCCCCCCTGAAATGTTGTGAAGTGTGTTGTAATTATATAATTTTAACCATATTCAACAATTATTTAAATTTTTGCATATTGCAAAATATAGTGCTGTTAAAGTCACTTATTTTCCCTCAGCTTTTTCATGATCCATATAACAGAAACAAGAATAACTGGGGTGCTCAAGGATAGCGTTGGTCGCTGGCAAGAATGTCCTGTACCTGTGTGCTGTCCCTTATCAAAGCAGGGGATGGGCCGGCTAGACCCACCCTTTCACAGATAAAGGTATTCCCTACTAACATTGAGTGTAGTGGGGNAAAGCAGGGGATGGGCCGGCTAGACCCACCCTTTCACAGATAAAGGTATTCCCTACTAACATTGAGTGTAGTGGGGCATGGAAACTGCAAGTTTTTGCCTCTGAAACATGTCAGTCTTGTACGCAAGTGTGCTGGGAAGGTGAAGGCTNGGGGCATGGAAACTGCAAGTTTTTGCCTCTGAAACATGTCAGTCTTGTACGCAAGTGTGCTGGGAAGGTGAAGGCTTTCCTCTTCACTTCTAACTTAAGTGACCACATGAGTTTCAACATGCCATATGTAAGTAATATGTGGAACAAAAATTGGAAAGGAAACAATTAGTTTTCATATTTTAGTAAAATACCAATGCTAGAAGAAACATAAGATGGTGCTACTGATGTGGTTCTAGTACGTTTTTAAATAAGTTATTTGTAAAGTATGTGCACTGATTTTAAACTGTTATAGTATTTACATATGATCATTTATTTTCCAATACCTACTTTTCACTGGTTAAATGTATCTCGGGAATCCAGGAGATCATATTTTATCTCATAATCTACAAAAGTATTTCTCTTCCTCCCTCTCTCTCTTGTGCTAAAATGTGAATATATTTGTTCAGATACTGCTATATTTGCCACATTTTCCTTGTATGAAAATTGAATTTTTATAACCAAATTATTTTATAGAAAATTTTGTAGATAAAGAATTTTGCATTGTNTTCCTTGTATGAAAATTGAATTTTTATAACCAAATTATTTTATAGAAAATTTTGTAGATAAAGAATTTTGCATTGTAAATTTTAAGTTCTGAGAAATTAGAAAAGGTGAATTCAAGTCGTAGTTGTGCTATAAGTTAGGAAGAAGCTTAGAAACTCTGGTATTGATTATTATGATTTTTGATACACATAAATTGAAGGAAAATGAGTTATAATATTTTAGTTTAAAAAATCTTCTTGCTTCTAGATTACGTGCTATGTAATATAATATATCTGAACATGAAGAAAATGTGTTTGTGTATGAAATAACATAAAAATCTTGATTT
Organism: Clitarchus hookeri; assembly: GCA_002778355.1. Lineage (NCBI taxonomy): Eukaryota > Metazoa > Arthropoda > Insecta > Phasmatodea > Phasmatidae > Clitarchus > Clitarchus hookeri. The sequence goes on along the minus strand of NQII01000149.1, from coordinate 1,062,298 downwards.
TTCAATGCCAAATGCAAAAATAAATGGAATGGCTAAACACACAACTTACGAACGCAATATATACACATNTTCCTTGTATGAAAATTGAATTTTTATAACCAAATTATTTTATAGAAAATTTTGTAGATAAAGAATTTTGCATTGTGAATTTTAAGTTCTGAGAAATTAGAAAAGGTGAATTCAAGTCGTAGTTGTGCTATAAGTTAGGAAGAAGCTTAGAAACTCTGGTATTGATTATTATGATTTTTGATACACATCAATTGAAGGAAAATGAGTTATAATATTTTAGTTTAAAAAATCTTCTTCCTTCTAGATTACGTGCTATGTAATATAATATGTCTGAACATGAAGAAAATGTGTTTGTGTATGAAATAACATAAAAATGTTGATTTTTCAATGCCAAATGCAAAAATAAATGGAATGGCTAAACACACAACTTACGAACGCAATATATACACATNGTTGATTTTTCAATGCCAAATGCAAAAATAAATGGAATGGCTAAACACACAACTTACGAACGCAATATATACACATGAAAACTGACTGAAGGTAAAAAATACCATGTACAAAAGTGAAGAATGTAATGGTGCCTCGTGCCGGCTGTAGTCCTTACATCTCATTGACGGCAAGGACGAGGGGTGAAGTGGAAGGGCGTCCAACAGCACTGGGAACCACTGTGCCTTCTGTCTCACTCTTACTCTCTCGCATGGGGCATCTCCTTCATCTCATCCACGCCGCCCACATAGGGCTGCTGGGGAGGAGGGATAGCCGTTGCCAGCTTGCCGTTGGAGCGCTGGAACTCAACCTCGGCAGCTCACCGTTTGGCGTGCTGCGAAGCATTTGTCCGAGACACAATTACATAGGCTGCCGACGTGGTATCCCGTGTTTAAGCTGCTGAGGCAGGGTCATTGTCCACCACAACACAAGTCGTGACCTCCTAGTCACAAACCCTTCCCCCCCCACCCACACACACCCACTTTTGACGGCAACAACCCATGCTGTCCCCTANCACACACACCCACTTTTGACGGCAACGACCCATGCTGTCCCCTAATCTGCTGGTCATCCCACGATGTCCCTCGTCATAGGTGACCGGGCGGGCCCAACCTCTCTCACATCCCAAGCACCTCCCTTCTCTGAATATCAAGGACCATGCCATAAAATGAAAGATGAAATGGATTTTTACATCATATCTCTGGGTCCTACCCTAAATTACTTTAAACCATACCGTAAAAATAATTACCAAAAAAATTGCAAAAACTTGTAAAGAAACTGAATTAACTAACTTACTGGGATTGGCTGGCTGCTACATATAATTTGAAAACACAAAACAATACATAAAACATGTAATCACATATCTCTTGTACCAAATACACAATTAAAAAAGAAAAATTGTAAGGATTACACAATACTGGTACTCCATCACCTGTTTACATCTCGTGTTTATATTCACTGTGAATACTATTACATTTAACATGTAATACAACAAAACTTAACACCTTTAGCCATACCAAANGTAATACAACAAAACTTAACACCTTTAGCCATACCAAAACACACACAAACACAAGTACTAGGCTGCAGCTAATGTTTTAGCTCTGTGCTTCTGTGCAGACTTCTTGTCTGTGCGCTCTTTCTCCATTTCTTGTGTTTCACTGGACACGTCAATCTTTTCCCCCATGTGCCCATTGCCCTTGGGTGCTTCAGTGTGGTTCTCATCCCGCCCACGCCGGCTTCACTGTGCGGCACTATCGGCACCACTGCAACACTGATGGACACTGCCGCTGGTCGGTGGGTTATCTCGGAGATCTCCCATTTCCCTCACTCTTGCATTACGGAGCTGCTGCATACTCACCTTGCCTCACCCTCATCGGCTCTCAAGACCTATATGTTAAGCGTCGCCCAAATCGGTTCACAAACTCTCGGCAGCACTGATAACTCACACACTCCCAGTGNAAGACCTATATGTTAAGCGTCGCCCAAATCGGTTCACAAACTCTCGGCAGCACTGATAACTCACACACTCCCAGTGCGCATATCTCGCTTTGTTATCAGTGCTGTTGCCTGAGCGTTTATCTTTCAGTACCAATCTATTGCTTCTGGCCGCTGAAACGAGCACGCCCGTGTCATGACGTGCCGTGAACTTCATGCACGTCAGTTGTTCTCACATCCCAACTGGGATCTGAGCCACAAATGCATTTTTTAAACCATCCACCATTTGCCTCACAACATGGTGATCCAATATGTATATTGTTATACAGAACCATTACACTGTAAATACACATTTTACACTGAAATTACATATAGTATTTTTTAACACTTTAAGGATNTTATACAGAACCATTACACTGTAAATACACATTTTACACTGAAATTACATATAGTATTTTTTAACACTTTAAGGATAGGCCTGGTAATAAAAATAACTGAAAATAAACATAATTAATACAAACAACACATTATGACAAAACAGATGTTGTATAGCATTTGCCCCAATATAAACATGATTTAATTGTGCAAATGGAAGATATCAGCATCCCCTTTAGCCCAGGCTCTATCATGGGGGAAACCTTTTACCCTGATTTCACGTGAGAACTGAGCTGTTTCACAGCCCCCTGAAAGTGACCTATACCTATTTACACATAATACAATTTAGGCTTATTTCGCAACAATACAGTTATACCAAAAAAAAATACTCTTTACAAATACTAATAATCTCACAAACTAAGCTAATTAACCTAACCACATGGTGCACTGAACTACCTTATCAGGGTAGAGGGTTCACAGGCTGGGTTCGTAGGTTGTTCTTAGTCCATGTTGTTGACCCCTCTCCCTCCAGATTTCTTTCTTCCACCATTGCACATGCCACTGCGAGGGACGGCTTGCCCTGCCAACCCTTCTTCACATAGTGTCTTCAGTCTACTGTGGTCCACTACGTTAATTTCCTTTCTTTTTACATACACTAAGGGCCTGCGGGAATGTAACCAACACTTCCACCTTCACCCTGATGTTTCCAAAGGCAAACGTGACCTATCAAGGCCACACACAGGGTCATTTTCATTTGGCAGGTGTGAGGTAGCTGCCCCAGGCTTACCTCCTACACATTTTCCATATGTTAAAGTCTACAGACGTTAGAGACTACACTTTCCAATTTCCGGGGTTCGACTCCTGGGGAGGGCACACGGGTAACCCTTTCTTCCCACCTCTGTTGGTCACGGCTGAACACTCTTTCCACCATCCATAACCATTTCCCCGAATTTGTTCCAAATATTTCAATTGGTTTGAATCCTGAGTGGTACATTTTGTTTTGCCTAGTTTCATCGTCCTTTCTCCTCATCATAGGAGGCCGGCACAGAGTTTGGACTTTCGCGGATGGCATTTCCGCTGTCTCTGCTGTAGAAGTGGGCAGAATCCTGGCTTCTATTCTGTGCTTGCCCTCTCTGTTTCCTAGGGTGTACGCGGACTTGGTGTCTCGTGCGTTTCCTGCAGCATCCTCTTTCCTCCTGGCATTTCCCCTTTCACTCTTTCTTCGCNTGCGGACTTGGTGTCTCGTGCGTTTCCTGCAGCATCCTCTTTCCTCCTGGCATTTCCCCTTTCACTCTTTCTTCGCCATGGTCATACTTCTGTGTACCTGTGTAGTTTTTCTTCTATATTACTCTAGCTCATTCACCATCGTTGTTCCCAGAATTTCTCAGTTGGTTTTTGTCTAGACCATGTTCGTTGCACACTACCTTTTCATTAGTTCTTTGTCATAGCAGTCCATCTGGCAATTGTAGAGGGGTGTCTTCTTCGGATACCCTTATTGTTTCCGACCACCATTCGGGCGCCTCAGGGTTTATAGTTGCAGCATCCACCTGGGGCTGCTGGGCAGACAACTTTTCAATTTTTTTTAGATGATGTCCTGCCAAGTCCCCAGAATCCCGTTACATTGAAAACAGTGTTCGTAATTACAGTTTTATTCTTTGTTGGTCTCCTTTTCTGAGGCGCTTCTGAATGCAGGTGCTAGGACAGAATAAGGCCCTATAACATATACTGCAATAACTTCTTTAAGACTGGGGCCGCGGTGGTATAGTGGTTAGACTACTCACCTCCTATGTAGGAGAACCGGGTTTGATTCCTGGCGGGGTCACTCCCGAATTCTCGCATGTGGGAATCATTCCAGATGATGCCCCTGGTCAGCGGGTTTTCTTGGGGATCTCCCATTACACACGCCCTTTCATTCCGGCACTGCTCCATACACACGTCACTTCACTCTCATCGACTTTCAAGACCTCTATGTTAAAACCCACCCAAATCTCTTCAATTACTCACTCANACACGTCACTTCACTCTCATCGACTTTCAAGACCTCTATGTTAAAACCCACCCAAATCTCTTCAATTACTCACTCACTCATTCTTTAAAGCTGTTTCTCCTTCAGTCCCCTTCTCCCTATAATGGACATTGTTTTCCTGTACATCTCAAGCCTCGACTTCCATCTTGTGGGAGTTCTTCCGTGCCTTACCACCACAATTCTTCCATCTCCCATGCCTTGTTTTTGCCTGTTTCTGGATTTATATCCTCTTCTATCTATTCGTGGAAGTAGGGTCATCGGGGAAGGCGTATTCGTTCGGGCTCTGAGGAATTTTCCTTGGCCTTTCTCATGTAGGTCCGTGGCAGTGTACAATAGATCTCTCGAATGAGAGCTTCCCCCATGTCTTTNACACGTCACTTCACTCTCATCGACTTTCAAGACCTCTATGTTAAAACCCACCCAAATCTCTTCAATTACTCACTCATTCATTCTTTAAAGCTGTTTCTCCTTCAGTCCCCTTCTCCCTATAATGGACATTGTTTTCCTGTACCTCTCAAGCCTCTACTTCCATCTTGTGGGAGTTCTTCCGTGCCTTACCACCACAATTCTTCCATCTCCCATGCCTTGTTTTTGCCCGTTTCTGGATTTATATCCTCTTCTATCTATTCGTGGAAGTAGGGTCATCGGAGAAGGCGTATTCGTTCGGGCTCTGAGGAATGTTCCTTGGCCTTTCTCATGTAGGTCCGTGGCAGTGTACAATAGATCTCTCGAATGAGAGCTTCCCCCATGTCTTTNTTTCCTTGGCCTTTCTCATGTAGGTCCGTGGCAGTGTACAATAGATCTCTCGAATGAGAGCTTCCCCCATGTCTTTCCATAGAGATATTAGTCAGCAGGGTCCTACCTACACTGGATGCTCGTATAGACAGTAAGGGCCTGTTTCTGGATCGACCAGATGAGCCCATATTTCCTCATCTTTTTGCTTTATTTCTGGATTGGAGTTCAGCCACGGTTTCTTCCAAGTGCTTTCGTCTGGTGGTGCTGGTAGGTTATTTATCTTGTGGTCATTACTCTGTGCTTTCCATAACTGGCTTTGATGCACCTTTCTCAGTTTTCCCGTAGCTATCGCCACATGGTATGTTTTGTGTCTTTTCTGAATCACAAAGTACAGACCTTTCCACTTTGGCACTAATTCTGTGCAGAACTCCACACTTGCTTTACTTAGAGTGTGAGTTTTTATGCAACACCATGTCCCCGGGTCAAATATTAGTGAGAGGTTTCTTTTCCTGTGGGTAACGTTTCCTTTGGAATCTTTCCTGTGCTTTTATGACAACCTCGTAGCGTTGGGGTTTTCTCAGCCTAATCCTGTAGGTTCTCCCATTTCCAGTCTCCTGGCATGTGTATGTTGTGTCCAATCAACAGTTCACTTGGGGGATGTGTCTATGGCTTGGTTGTACCAACATGACAGCATAAACAGGATGGTTGGAAGATGTTGGTCCCACTTCTTATGGTGCTCACCCACACAGAGTCTGATTCCTTCTTTGATTTCCTGTTTCCTGCACTCCGTGAGATTTGCCTGTGGGTTGTAGATTGGCATAGTGTAGTGATTTGCTTGCCACTTCTCGNCTGTTTCCTGCACTCCGTGAGATTTGCCTGTGGGTTGTAGATTGGCATAGTGTAGTGATTTGCTTGCCACTTCTCGCAAGCATCCGTCCATTTTTTTTGAGTAAATTGAGTACCATTGTCCATCAGGATACTTTTCGGGTACCCCCACCTGGGGAAATATCTGTTTACATGTACTTGATGATGGTACCAGCCTTCGCATTCCTGAGTGTGGTGGCTTCAACCCACCAGGAAAATTGATCAGTGACTACTAGAATAAATTTTCTGTGCTACTTGATCTGGGATATGGACCCATCAAGTCCAGGGCTAGCTTGAGCCACAGCTTTGTTGGCCATTGGACTCGTGGGGCAGGATGGTGCATTGAGTGGGCCTTACATAAGAGACGTTTCTCACACTCTTGCATGTGCATTTTCACATCCCTGGTCATCTCTTTCCACCAGTATGTTTTGCCAATGGTGCTCAGAGACTCTTGTTTTCAAGGGTGTCGTGCCATTTTGTGGTTATGGAAATGCCACAAGAGTTACAGTCACAGTTCCACTGGGACCCATATTTTCCATTATTCGTTTTGTGGGTCGGCCTGTACTCACACTGCCCCTTCGGCCCCCTCCTTGAATTGCCTGGGGTTTTTCTTATGTTCCCCATCTAGCTTTGAATCTCAATATTATAAGTTTATGAACTTGCTCCGGTCGGTGGGGTGTGCAGTTTGCTTCCTTGCCTATTGAATAGCAGCCTGTTCCATGGAATGGGTTTCTTGCTTCCTTTCCTGGGGGCATTTTCAGGTCGTAGTATTCTTTCCCAGTCACATGTATTGTGGTTCATTGACTTCTGTTTGGGGCTGGCGCAACAGGGCATCAGGTTACTGATTCTCTTCGCCCTTACAATGCTCCTTCTGGAAGGAGAATTCTTGTAATAACAGTGCCCACCTTGTTAGTTTCGCACGCTCTTCTTTTATTTTCTTTAGCCCGATTTTTGGTACGTAAAATGAACTGTCGATCTTCAAGGTAGTGTCAGTACGTTTTAATAGGCCATACAATCATAAGGCATTCTTGTTCATTTACGTGATACTGCCTTTCAGTGTTGTTTGAGGCAGCACTCACATACCTGATGATGATTCATGTTTTCTCTTCATCTTTCTGAAATAGCACTACACCATTTCCTATGCCACTGGCATTTGTTTGTAAAATCAGGAGGCAANTTTCTCTTCATCTTTCTGAAATAGCACTACACCATTTCCTATGCCACTGGCATTTGTTTGTAAAATCAGGAGGCAAAACAAATCAGGTCGGTGAAGTACTGGGGCATTCTCAAAACTGTCTTTCATTTTCTCAAACGCCCTTTTATGCTCCTNGACAAATCAGGTCGGTGAAGTACTGGGGCATTCTCAAAACTGTCTTTCATTTTCTCAAACGCCCTTTCATGCTCCTGCGTCCACTGAAATCTTACGCCTTTCTTCATTATTTCATTTAGCAGTGCCACGATTTCAACCAGCTTAGGGACGTATTTGCGCAGCCAGTTACAAGTCCGGAGGAACTGTCGGAGTTGTTTCCAATTCTGGGTGGTTCCACTTCTCGGATTGTGCCTATTGACTCTGGTTTGGCTGCGTTTTCCTCTGGTGTCATAATGTGCCCTAAATACTCTATTTATTGTTTGTCAGAGTGGCATTTCCGGAGGCAGCACGTAAGTTTGTGGCGTTGTAAGAATTCCAACACTAAGCTGAATTTAGAATGATGAGTTTACCAGGATGACGAGTATACCAAAATGTCATCCAAATAGATGCAACAAAATTTTCCCGTAAAGTTGACTAATACTTTGGCCAACAATTGTCAATGAAATGTGCTTGGGACATTTTAAAATCCAAATGCCTTGACCCAAAATTGAAGGGTTTTGCCATCAGGGATGGTAAATGCAGTACAAGGGCGAGATCCTGGTTCCATAGGGATTTGCCAATACCCACTATACTTATCTATTGATGAATAGAAGTTTGCCTGGCCCAAATCTCTGAGGGTATTTGCTATGTTTACAGCTGGTGGTACTGTATCATAAGTTATCTTGTTCAAAGCACGATAATTCACGCAGAATGTTAACTCCCATGACTTCTTAGGGACCAGTACCACCTGTGTGTTATATGGTGAACTGACGGTCCCTCCCTAGTCATTGACATCTCATTGCATCTACTTGTTCGTCAATGATGCGCTGTTTCTCAGGCATTGGTCTCTCTTGCTTGGCCCACTCTGGTTTGGGTTTGTTGGTTATCAACAAAATTTCTTATTGGATATTTAGGTTTGCCTCAGGAGTTCCTTTGGGGAAAATACGTCTGCGTATTGTACCAAGGTTTTTTTATAGTTCTTCCGCCTGCACATCTGTCGGAAGCTGGTGCTGTACCTCGTCTCGCAGAATTTTTAGTATAATTTCTTGTGGGGCTTTGGGTATCCAGGGGACGATAAGGTGCTGACGGTTACCCAGGTAACTTCTCCTTTTTTGGAACTCCATCAACCCATCCTGGGTTTGCAACCATTCTATGCCTAAAATAGCTTCCTCCTGAAGACAGCCTGCCACCAAGAACTCAGTTTCTTACTTTATTTTTTTCCGAATTGCCACTAGTAAGGTCACATTTTCCTCAAATATTAGTTTCGCAGTTGAGTCTGCCATCAGCACTTCTCGAGTTTCTGGTTTGATGTGGGCCTTATCTTTTTTATTCAGGCGATCCGCGTGGATGAAGTTGGCAGAGGCCGCAGCATCTAATAAAACGTGGGTTTATATGCCTGCTATTTTTTCCCATATATGTGGAGCTTTGATGTCTTCTTCATTATATTTGAGATTTTGCAGCTTTTTTCCTTTTATTTCTTGTTGTGTCCCTTCTTCTTCTTTCCAGCTGGGCCAGTAGGTCCCTTCCCAGCCTCGGGGCTGGCATTTTCCTGTATTTCTTTCTGTGTGTTTTCTATCTGCGTGTCCTGCATGGACAGGATCATTCATTGCCCTTTTCATTAGTTCTGAGCATTCCCTCCTCCAGTGTCTGCTAGTCTGACACTCCCAACAGTTCAGGTCATTTCTCTTCAAGGAAGCAGGTAGGGGTGGTGCCCAATGGGGTTGGAGTGGGGGATGGGCCTAGTGGTGTTTCTTTTACCTCTTGGCNGTGGTGCCCAATGGGGTTGGAGTGGGGGATGGGCCTAGTGGTGTTTCTTTTACCTCTTGGCATGGATGTCGGTTGTATTTGTGTCACGTGATCCTTTTTTATATATCTGGAACTCCCACCAACTCCTCCAGGGTTGTCTGTACTCAGGTGCAAAAAAAGTCCTAAGCCCAGGTCTCAATAGTTCTACGATTAGTGGCAAGCTTTTAAGGGCAGATTTATCAGGATATACACATTGGTAGAGCTGTACCTTTCACCAGATGAAAATTTCTGCCTCTTTATCCACTCTTTGTATATGATGTAAGATTCCCGCGTTATGTCGGCAAGAAGATTCAACCCCTCTAAAACAGTTCTGTAGTCGTTCTTAAAACCTCTTCCCATGTTTTAACAAATTCTCCATAATGATGCCACCATCACAGTGCATTTTCAGTTAATTGGCAACCCGTGGTGTCCACCCACTGACCCCATGGCATTTACACTTCTTAAAAAATATTTTCACATTTTTGCATACATTTTTTGGGGTCCTCGTTGCCTTTCCCACAAAATTCCGGTAAGGGTGGGGCAGGTGTTCATGTTTCCTTGTGATGTTTATTTTGTCCGTCTGGGTCCCATCACTATCACTCGGGGTACCTTCGGTCGGCAATCTGGGCATTAGAATGAGTGACCTATTNCATGGATGTCGGTTGTATTTGTGTCACGTGATCCTTTTTTATATATCTGGAACTCCCACCAACTCCTCCAGGGTTGCCTGTACTCAGGTGCAAAAAAAGTCCTAAGCCCGGGTCTCAATAGTTCTACGATTAGTGGCAAGCTTTTAAGGGCAGATTTATCAGGATATACACATTGGTAGAGCTGTACCTTTCACCAGATGAAAATTTCTGCCTCTTTATCCACTCTTTGTATATGATGTAAGATTCCCGCGTTATGTCANAGATGAAAATTTCTGCCTCTTTATCCACTCTTTGTATATGATGTAAGATTCCCGCGTTATGTCGGCAAGAAGATTCAACCCCTCTAAAACAGTTCTGTAGTCGTTCTTAAAACCTCTTCCCATGTTTTAACAAATTCTCCATAATGATGCCACCATCACAGTGAATTTTCAGTTAATTGGCAACCCGTGGTGTCCACCCACTGACCCCATGGCATTTACACTTCTTAAAAAATATTTTCACATTTTTGCATACATTTTTTGGGGTCCTCGTTGCCTTTCCCACAAGATTCCGGTAAGGGTGGGGCAGGTGTTCATGTTTCCTTGTGATGTTTATTTCGTCCGTCTGGGTCCCATCACTATCACTCGGGGTACCTTCGGTCGGCAATCTGGGCATTAGAATGAGTGACCTATTGTGTTAATTTAACCCCGCCATCCCAAACATGCAAATTGGAATTGTTTGTGACAGTCCTCACATGCATCTCAATATTGCCCCTCCCCAGGCCAATTTTATATTGTGCGCTATTTTTCTGCTTCATGACACACGTGGCAGCGGTACGCGATCCTATTACAGTTTCTTATATCTTCCCTCCTACCTATGCATGATAGATGGAATTGTTTATTGCACATGGTGCAATCAATGTATATTTTGCTTTGCCCTTAGCACAACGTAGCACTACACAGTTTGCTGTTTTTGTTATCATCTATATGACAGTTACTCATGTTACTTGCTTCATACACCATTTTGTTCTTCTTCTTTAGGGTACAACCTGGTGTTTAATGACTCCCTGAAGCCACAGATTCTCATGGTTTTAGTGTGTCAAAACTTTGTCTGATGTCTCTAGGCTCCACGTTAGGGCCGCCAATCATAACAAGTGCATCTCGGGTACAATGAGGTGGGTGATGATAAATACCTTGTTTCACCATTTCCTGGTTAGTTCTCGTATGTGGTCCAGTTGGCTCTGCTCCAGCATGCTTGAGTCACGTACACAATCTCTGGGAGAGTAGGTGGAGAACACTGGAGTGCGTAGGGGACTGACACTCAATGGATGCAGATGTTGATTTCACCCCTTGGTTGAGTGGTTGGTTGTTGGTGGCAGATCCTGGGAATTGCTGGGGATACTATGGGTAGGCAACTCTTTCTCTCCATTCCATGGATTTGGCCATACATTGGCGTGTCCCCTCACTATCTAGGTGGGCCTATAGATTACATCTTTGAGCCGCCACCTCATTCTGCTGTTGCTTCCTACTTGGTGACAACTGGGATGGAGGATGCGAAAGTGTGTTCCCTGGTTCCATTGGGGGCTGATGCACTGGTACGGCGTCAACCCACAAGGCTTGTAGATGGGATGGCTTGTTCTTCGGACTGGTGGTGGGTGAGATGCTTACTTCCGTGTTGAAGCCTTCCTCCATCAGATCAGTGTATGTCCATGTTAGAATGCAGGAAACCTCGTCCAGGGGTGCACTCGTCAAGGTGCTGATTTGGGCCTGGGCTGAGAGGGGCCATAGTTTACGCTCCACCTGCAGGCATCTGGCACCTTGTTAGCCATGGCGATGGGTTCAGGGCACCGACGGGATGGTTGGATTAATAAAAGGAAAAAAAGAGGGGGTTATGGGGAAATCCTTGGCCGGGGTTAATGATGGTCGTCCCGGGCAGGTGATCACAGGCCGGGGAATGAACCGCACTGTCAAGCAGGTTCACACCTTCTGATCAGCCACAGTTGGGGCATGAACCACACTGCTGCACAGTATTCTCCCCTCTGGCAAGTGAATACCCCGAGGCCACAAAGCCACATGTTTACATAATGAAATGGTCTTCATACACGTAGTAAAATGTAATAGTTCTCCTTTTTTCAGTTGGCTTTTGAATAAACACAGTTTCATTATAAAAGCCTATACTGCAGCAGTGATTTCAAAAATAAGTTGATGTTTCCCTTGAAGCTGTAAATTGAATTCATTTAAAAGACCTGTGATGTCACATAAAAAATATAGGTCATTATTCCAAACTTCATTCTGCAGCTTCGGGAAATTTTTCGGTTCATTCTCCAAGAATTAAACAATTTCTTCCTTGAAAGCAACAAAATGCTGCAACACTCTTCAACAGCTCAACCAACAAACTTCTGAGTGATAGCGCACATTATTGCAGGTGCCACCATTTTCTTCAAGAAATGCTCGAAATGACCTAGTTTTTAGTCCCCTTGAGCTAATATAGTTAACAATCTAAACTACCACTTTAATTACATGGTTAAAGCTCAAAACTTTGCAGCATAACACTAGCCAATGTACAATGCAGTGGTACTTAATTATATTTTTTCCAGCTAACTTTTCAACAAGAGTTACTATAGCAATGTTTTTCTTTCACATAGATGGAGCACCATCAGTGCAAATAGCAACTAAGTTTTCAAGTATCATTCCGAACCTCTCAGTTACACACTTGTTCACTTGATTTGCGATTTCTTTTCCAGTTGTTTGACCTCGCTTGGTGTACAAATCAGCCAGTTCCTTGATTACTTCAAAGTTGTCATCTACACCTCTGACAAAAATTAAAAGCTGCATGGTATCTGTTAAATCAGCGCTCTCATCTATTGCTAAAGAATAATAGCTGAATTCATTTGCCTTCAGATTTAACTGATTGTTAAGGTTATTGAATATGTCAGCTATTCTTCGCTGCAGTCATTTGAGACAAACTTATGTTCTCAAAAACACTTCTTTTATTAGGACATACACCACAAACTGCAATCATCAAACACTTCTTTATAAAGTCACATTCAGTAAAAGACTTTCCAGCAGCAGCAATTTCTTCAGAAATCTGAAAACTAATCTTAGTAGTAGTCTCACTTTCTGAGCTCACTTTTTCAAAAAACTGTTGTTTGTCACTGAGATTCTTCAATAATGTTTTTGCTTTGCTTTAATTGGCTTTTCATTGGTGTCCAACTGGCTTAACTCATGATGTTTTGATTCAAAATAGCGACAAAGATTGTATTCCTTCAGGATGGCTATAATTTCTCTGCAAACACTGCATAATATTTTGTCTCTTCTGTTGGTAAACAAGTATCTATTTGTCCACTCTGGATTAAACACCCTATGTTCCGATTCAATCTTCCGTTTCTTTTTATCACTCATTTTAAAAAGTCCCACTACAATTATTTTTCTTCTAAATGTCTCGGCAGCAACAACTTGCATGCAAGGAAATACGGAACTGAGTATGTAACTGTGGAGATAACGCCAGACAAGTGTGTAACTTGACGCGTGACCGTACAGCTGGGGAAGAGAAGAAAACCTTGCATCATTGCCGCACTTCTCACATAGTGGCTGTCAGCTGCATTGCCGCGTTCATGCACTGCACTCGTTTGGTTCCGTTCAATGCAAGTAAGACTGAAAACACTGCAGAAAGATAACTGTCTCCTCTTAGGCTAGCTGCTAGATATAGACACAGACAGTGGTTACACTATGGGTGCAATAGCAAATAGTGAAAGGCAGACTTAACGGGGCACAAAGAACTTGTTACATTTTCTCTTAACCCTCTTCATTTTTTGCAGGCCACAAGGACTTGTTTGGTGAGCCGCAAGCAGCCTGCAGGCCATTTGTTGTGCAGGCCTGTCTTAGACTATATGCTCTGTTAGTCTAACAAGCTGGTGAGAGGTGGAATGTTTCTGCCTGAAGCTAAATTGCTCATTTGGCATTAGGTTCATGATTTTATAGTCCCCTGAGTATTTTTTATAGTATATTTTCATGAGTACTCTCAAAAAGCTTATGGGTCGGTAAATTTGTGGTATTGTTATGTCTTTCTCAGGTTTCAGGAAGACACTGGCTAATATACATGGCATGGGGAAGTGCACGAGTTTGAAACTGCTGTTTATGCACTCGGCCAGTGCTTCAAGTGTGATATGTGGAACCTGTTTGATGGCTACAGCCTGTAGTGAGTCAAACCCATNATGCACTCGGCCAGTGCTTCAAGTGTGATATGTGGAACCTGTTTGATGGCTACAGCCTGTAGTGAGTCAAACCCATGAACCTTTCTCAGGGTTTCATATGTTGAATTGTGCGTTTAATTTTGTCAGCATATGTATATTCGTGCTCCGCGTGCAAAGGTTGTTTCAGACAGAGATGTATTTCACAATAAATACAATGGATCATTAGGGATGACATTAGGTTGAANCGTGCAAAGGTTGTTTCAGACAGAGATGTATTTCACAATAAATACAATGGATCATTAGGGATGACATTAGGTTGAAATACCTGCTCTAAATGCAAGGCACAGGCTTCAGCCTTCTTTTGTAAGATATGTAGAATGCCATTTTGTGTGAATAGGGGGGATGACATCTCATTTATTCATAAAAGCCTTGGTTGTTTGCCAGAGTGTATTATTTTTTTACTTTCAGTCAGGATATTTTATTTTCCCACTGACCTGCTTGCCAGATGTATATTTCTATATTGATAACCTGTCTTAATTCATTAATGATAGTTTTAGTGTATGAGTGTCAGGCCAGAGTTAAAGTCTTTTAATGTTGTAATATTATTTGTTTCAGTCTCCAGTGATACAAATTCCGCATGGGCCGGTAGTGATTAGACAACAGATCGTTTAGTACTGTTAGCTCAAAGGTTATCCTCAGGCCTTTAGTTAACACTACGTAAAGTATGTCAGGTTGGCAGTCCTGCTGTTGTAGGTCAAATGTTGGTTTTAGTGGTGCATGTACAAGGAAATTGTGGCTCCCTTGATGGTTCAAAGGGGTGGAGCCATTTACAGTGCGTGAGTGACATTACCAAGCAACATGATTAGCATTTAAGTTACCTGCAGCCTTAGTGGGGGGGGGGGGTTAAATATTTGTAATTTCATCCAGGCCAGCCACAGTTAAGATATAATCTGGTGGGTAGTAAATTCCAAAGAAGGCTATATATTGTGTGTCTAACTTAAGCTCTATGCTTACTGCTTAAATAGTAATGGGCAGGGGTNAATTCCAAAGAAGGCTATATATTGTGTGTCTAACTTAAGCTCTATGCTTACTGCTTAAATAGTAATGGGCAGGGGTTGTTTGGCATTGTAGCAAATGATAGAGTTAGATACTAACACAAGTATGCTGCCCCCTTGCATTTTTCCTCATACCTGATCTGAAAATAGTATAGCCAATGACAGCGAATATGTCTCTGTGTTTGAGGTGTAGTTCATTAATCATAGACAGGGGTATTTGGTGCCTGCCTAAGTACTCAATAAACTTGTGTCTTTTGTAATGAATTCCATGCACATTCCAGTACAAAAATTTGTGATTTCGTATATAGTGTGCCTGTGTGTGTAAGCAAATTATGTCACCATCTGTAAGGTTAGTGGCCAGTTGGAAAGTGTAGCCCACTGTGGCCTTGGCTTTGGTGTGGAAACTTGTTCTAGTGTGGCCCATAATCCTAGCAGCTGCAGGAGAGATTCAAACAGCTTCTTAATAACACATTGTTTTTCAAGTTTTCATTGTTTTTGATAAGCAGTTTGATTTCTGTGAGAGTGGCAGTATGTCTCTCCTCTGTGGGGCGGGCTGTTTGGGAAGTCTGCTGGGTTTCTGGCTCAACTTACATTTTAGCAGAACAATTTTGTTCAGGTGTGGCCTTCATGTGCATTCTCTGATTGGCTAAAGTCACTGGCCTATGAGGAAATCCTGGAGCGATACTGGCATGCTCGCTTACATAGTGGCAGATATTGCAGGTACTGTTTTTGTTCATGGGGCTGCTTGGGGCGATTTTGGCATCTTTTTTAGGTGTTTGGGCCCATTTTGCAGTTAACAGAAGCTTGGTTCTGTTTAATGTGCTGGTACCTTGGCTTTACATGGTTTGTCAGCACAAGATAGCATATGTCATACTCGTACTGGTAATGCAAAGTGTTAAAGTACTCTGGGACNACATGGTTTGTCAGCACAAGATAGCATATGTCATACTCGTACTGGTAATGCAAAGTGTTAAAGTACTCTGGGACGAATGTGTTGCGCTGAGGACTGTTACTTTTACCCACAGTCATCCATNGTAATGCAAAGTGTTAAAGTACTCTGGGACGAATGTGTTGCGCTGAGGACTGTTACTTTTACCCACAGTCATCCATGCCTTTGTGGGTGGCAGAGGGACGGGGGTGAACTGTTTTTACCTTGACTTTGGATCCCCTTGGGTCAGTACCTGTCTCTTGCAAGTGAATTGAGGCAGCGTTGTTGTTCTCTCTTCCTGTGTTAANTTGGATCCCCTTGGGTCAGTACCTGTCTCTTGCAAGTGAATTGAGGCAGCGTTGTTGTTCTCTCTTCCTGTGTTAATTGCAGGGAGGGCAGCACCATTTTCAATTTTTAAATTCCGGGCAGCTATGGTAGTTGGTTGGTTACATGCTGGTCCTTACACAGGAGACTGTGTTTCTTGTTCTGCTCAGTCTCTGTGCACAGCACAGTCAAGTGTTCACCCCTGCAGAAGCAACAACTTGGAGTGCAGTTGCAGCCAGTGCTATTGTGGATAAAGCACTGGCATTTGGTACACTGGGGTGGGCCCTTGGGGTGGTGGTATTTCTCCACCCTCACTAGAAGGCCGCACAAGCGGGTCAACTGGAGAATCACGTCCTTCTCGGGCATGAGAGGGAGGTTCACTCAAGCCATCCCTAGGCGATTTCATGTGTAAGAGAACATTGATTGCACTGATGTGGGATTGAACCCACAATACCCTAGTTCATCATGTACCATTATGAGGTCCATGTTGTGAGAAACTGGCCTTATAAGTACCATCTGTGGCATTTTATTTCTGGGCAGTAGCACACTGTAGTCCAGGCTTGATGCTAGCATCATATTATTTATGCAGCGTGATAAGCTTCTATTGTTGTTGCTTGGTATGAAACACCATCAGAGACGACACAATTTCACATTTTACCCTTAACAACATGGCACAGTTGTGTTGCCAAGGCATGGCATGGCACCTCTGGAGTGTGTATGACAGTAATAGGCTGAAAGTCTGACCTTTTGGGTTACTGGTACTTGGGGTTTGATGTCCTGGCATCTGGTGTTGAGGCTGCTTCTGCCTTTGTAATCTTTCTCTTTTTTCCCTGCTCAACAGGTATGTCAGGTGAGCAAGGGAGCATGCAGTGTAGGGGGTCACCAAACTCTTCTCCCTAATTATTATAATTCCCTGATGTAGATTTCCCTGCCAAACTGGCTTCACTGACATATTTTCTGGATCAGATGCGAGGCTACGCTAGGCCAGCCACCTGGAATCTTTCTAGTTGCTCCTCACTAACACATCATAATAGCAACTGATACCACCGGGTTTTTAAAAGAACCCGTTTACACACTGTGTAGCTTTACTGCTACACAATACTGGGTGTTCAGAAATAGTTGGGCATAAAATTAAAAGGGGGTAGGACACGCAGAGACAAACACTTTGATATAAAGAACATGTGTCCGGATATGCCCCCCTACCAAGCTACAGGCGTCAAACGATGCACGCACCATTTGAATTCAGCACGCTGCCTGGGCCAATCATGTGTCGGCCGGAGTAGTTGGCCTGCAGGCGGACAGCAGATGACAGTCCCAAATCCCCTTGCGTGACTGCAAACAGCTTATTGCAGTGCATAAATAGAGATGTGAAACATGGCTCACCTTTACAGTATCTGTTCGAAGTGATGTCCTTTGGCTTGCAAGCAGGTGTTAAGATGGCCAACCATGTTGTTGTTACACATTGCGTCAAAAATACAATGTATTTGTTGAATTTCAAGCAGGCTGCAAGAAATATCGCAATCAAATCCTCCTCAGTGCACTTCGAAAACTAGGCGAGGTGTTACTGCAAATCACAATGTTTCACGTCTGGGAGAAGGCCAGTTTGACCCTCACACTATAATGGCCCAGGCAGCACACAAAATTTAAATGAAGTGTGCATAATTTGTTTCCTGTAGTTTAGTATAGGGGTGTTTTTGGACACATGTTATTTCTATCAAAATGTTTGTCTCAGCATACCCTACCAACCCTTAAATTTATGGCCAACAATTTCCAAACATCCAGTATATGCACTTGCTTGCCACTCCTCATTCACCTTGCTGGTCTCTTGCTGGAGCATCACTTTGTATCTCGTCTCTTCACTGCAACTTAACTGGGACCTCTCTTGCTCTAATTACAATTTTTCTTTGCATTTTACAGTGTTTCTGTACATTCCTGGACACATGTTGATGTAGATTTTTTGTTATTTTCCTTTTCCAAAATTATTTCCTGAAATTTGTCCCCATTGTTCGCCCGCCATTGGTGACGTCAATTTGACTTTCATAGTTGGTGACGCCAGTCTCACACACCGTGATTTTCGAGCTAAGAATTCTCCAAAACTTAACTGTCTCTGTACTTGTAGTCAATTTAGTTTTAAAAATACAAGATTTCCCCTTATAATAAAACAAATATTTCAGAAATCACAGCATGTTTATTATCAATTATGTTATTATACTTAGGACACTAACAATAGCAATGTTTTTCACATGTCTTTCTTAAAATTAAAAATATACCAATTATAAGTTTTTCTATCTATATTAGCCTTAGGTAGTGAGAAGACACTAGGACTTCTCAATAAAAAACAAAAATCAGCATCCTATTAAAAAAAACTGAAAATATTGTTTGAAAATCAGTCTTCTTGAACAGCCAAACAATTTCTGCAAGTAGGCACTACATGCTCAAGACACAAATATCTTTTGCATTTGTGGCAACTATACTTTGTTTTTCGATTTTTTTGCCATCCGCACTCAAAGCACCGACCATGTCTTGAAGGACCAGCCGTTGCAGATTCTTCATCAATCTTCAAAATCTCTGAAAGCCTAAGTCTCAATGATCGAGGCAAGTTCAACTGTGTCTGTCGTTCTCTTATATGAGGTTCAATTAGTTTCATGACCAAGTTCTCAATGAAGTGACGGCGTTGAAGTTTTGAGTTTTCATTATTAGCTGTATGTATCACCTGACTGTTTATGGTACTGACATTTAGCATAGAGTAAAAGACTACCATAGGCCAGCGCCTTGTTCCTTTGGCACAATTGTAATTCGCACATAAACTATCTATGACATCGACTTCGCCCTTGGTGTCATTGTACCTCAAAATTATGTCAAGTTTTTGAGTGTCAGCATCAACTATATCATCATTGTGCATAGTGCTTATCAGTAGGATGTTCTTCCTTGCTTTTGGAACATGTGAAACCAAAACCATGTTGTCACGAAAACCAAACATACTTGACTTCACATCTCGACCACGTAATACATTTAAGTCAGGGGGAATTTCCTTCTTGTTCTTCCTATTTTGTTCCAATTGTTGTTAGTCCTTTCTGAAGCAATGCTTCAGCTAATGGTACACTGGTGTATTGAAAATGGGCTCACATAATATTTGTACGACAGCCAGTCCAGAGTTATCAAGATTATATGGACTTTCATAGGGCTGTTTTCCTGGGTAAATTTCCATACTAAATGTTTTAAACATTGTAGCATCACAGAGAGCTTGGATCTTGATACCATAGGGATTCGGTTTATTTGGAATATACTGCCTGAATCAGCACCTTCCACGAAAAGCTTCCACTTTTTCATCTACAGTCACAAAGGCAGATAAGGTGTAATTATCCTTGTCATTTTGGACAAATTTTTCAAATATTACTCGGACATGGCAAATTGTGTCCTGCTCTTTTCTCTGTTGCCTCGTAGTACAATCATCGAATCTCAAATGGCGTATGAGGAATTTAAATCTCTGGGCAGAGAAAGAAAGCCAAAAAAATTTTACTGAACCACTATCCGTTCGGAACAGCTCGTCAACATTTAGGTGATTAGATTTTTTTCACTCCGGCTAACAGCAACAAACCAATCAAGCATTGCATCTCGTTGACATCAGTTTGTCTGACATACGTCTCTCTAGCGTATTTATGTCTAACAAAGTCTATATATTGATTGGTATACGTGACAATAACATAAATTATGGTGTCGTCAAAGAAGTATCTCCAAATTCCAAGTGGGTCCCTTTCGCCTGAGATTGCCCGTTTAGGTCCTGGTAACTGAGTTGTAATATTGAAACTTCTAGTATGGACAGATTGGCGATAAAGTACTTTACTCCATTTCGTAGATTTGTCCTTTCCCAAATAAAGTGAGGAGTTACCTGAAGTAGATTCTCGGTCACTCAAATCGTCTTCACTTTCTGTATTTTGTATTTGATTGTGTAGTACGGGATTTNACCTGAAGTAGATTCTCGGTCACTCAAATCGTCTTCACTTTCTGTATTTTGTATTTGATTGTGTAGTACGGGATTTTGCGATTCGCCATCACTCACAGTTTCACTATCTGATGATGTTTGTGATCTATAGTCATCAGGTGCTAAAGTCTCTTGTAAAAGGGCTTCAAGACGATGCTGTTCACTTTCGTAAGACATTCTGAAACAAGGTTTCCTATTTGAATCAAAAACTATGTGCTATTTTTTTGTAATAAGGCAATAAAATTATACAAAATAGCTACCGATCATAAGATTATACAAACACACAAAGAAAATAACAGCAAATAGCAAGTAATTAAGTACATAAACTAATCAAAATGGGAAAAATCAATAATCAAACTATGATCATTTGACTACGTAGTTGGTGACGCCGGTCTCATGCACTGGGTTGGCGCCAAAACTCCAGAATATGCGCCCGCGTCGCTGCCGCGGGTCAGACTGTCAGTTGGGGATGTGCAATAAGGCAGCTACTCAAAATCACAACATGAATCGACGGCGGGTGAAATAGATATTCAATGTTTTCTAACTACCCGGTCTCACAGACATACACGTCACCACTCGCGGGTTAGGCCTAATCCTATGTACCCTCCCCTCGCCCTGTTCACATTTCCTCTCTGTTTAACAGTTAAACACATTCACTACAATGTATCAATGTTACATCATGCATAATGCTATATAACATTAANCTATGTACCCTCCCCTCGCCCTGTTCACATTTCCTCTCTGTTTAACAGTTAAACACATTCACTACAATGTATCAATGTTACATCATGCATAATGCTATATAACATTAATAACAAATTCTTTAATTTAACCAAATTTCCAATAACCTGTAAAATAAGCACTAAAAGAACCATCAGCAAAACAGACGTTCAAAATCATAACACTGACGTAAGCATGGTTAAANTCAGCAAAACAGATGTTCAAAATCATAACACTGACGGAAGCATGGTTAAGACGTGTGAACATTAATATGTTACACTTTTTTAAATATACCAGCATGATTTGGAAAACTCAAGAATGTAAACAAAGCCTTTTGGCAATTGAAATTGAGATGCCACATGGTAATGTTTTTGTTTACATATTGCAAAATAATACATAATCTGTACTAAAAGCAGAATTTTAGCAGGAAATCTGTGAACTTACTGTGAATAGACTATAAAGATGGTTTATGCATTAGTTTCTATTAAAGATGTGCATTGCTTTGTCTAATTCCTGCTGCTGGATTAAATTCACAAAACCCTCAGATATCTCAGTATTAAAAGAAAACTTGACCAAATCAGATTTTTTATATAAAATTTATATATTTATTTATTTTAAATAAAGGATGAAACATAAATCCCATAAGCTGATAACAACTTAATGTGAACAGCAATATGAAAAATTAAAATTTCCCATCAAATAAAGAAAAGTTGATTTTGTAATCTATAAATTTCACTATANGAACAGCAATATGAAAAATTAAAATTTCCCATCAAATAAAGAAAAGTTGATTTTGTAATCTATAAATTTCACTATATAAACATGTTGCTTTATCGTCTTCAATTTTTTATTTTGTGTGGGCTATAAAAAATGCCAGTTATGCCAACTTGTGAAAAGTATACAATAATCTGCCATGCAAAAAAAAATACAAATTAAGGACAANAAAAATGCCAGTTATGCCAACTTGTGAAAAGTATACAATAATCTGCCATGCAAAAAAAAATACAAATTAAGGACAAGTTAACTTATGAAATAACTTTAAATTTAAATAATTTCATTTTTCAGCTTAAAGTTATTTAAAGTTTAAACCACTGATATTGCTGTAATTTCGTTTAGTTTTACACTATTTAATAAAAAGTATCTGGACACCCCACAAAATGTGTGTTTAACATAAAGAGTGACATAGTACTGCCATTTACAGTGTGGAACACATGGTCAGCAATCGCAGTAAACAGCTGACAGTGCGAGAGAGCATGACGGTCTGAGGAATTCACAGACATTCAACGTTGTCAGGTGTTTGGGTGCTACTTGTGTAAGAAGTCTGTGCGCGAGATTTCCACCCTCTTGAATATCCCTAAGTCCACTGTTTCTGATATTATAGTGAAATAAAAATGTGTTGACTGCCAGAGACTGTTGAGTGTTGAGGAGGGTCATACAACATAATCGTCAATCATAAATTGCCACCATCACTAAGAAATTCCAACATGCATCAGGATTTACTCCAAGCACCATAACTGTTTGGTGCGAGGTGCGAAAACTTGGTTTCCATTGCCGAGCACCTGCCCATAAGCCACACATCACATAGGCAAATGCCAAATGCTGCCTTGCTTGGTGTAAGGAGCATCAAAACTGGACAATAGAATAGTGGAAAACCATTGTGTGGAGTGATGAATTATAGTATACAATGATGGTGATCCGACAGTAATGTGTGGGTGTGGCGAATGCCTGGTGAACAACATATACCAGCCTGTATAATGTCAACTATGAAATTTCGAGGGGNAGGGGGGGGGGGGGTATAGTGTGATCTTGTTCCCTCGTGAAGGAGGCTTGACCACCTTTTTCCTTTACATGCCACTGTCCAGGCACAAGCTTATGATGACATTTGAACTGCTTTCATGTTGCCTACCCAGTACAGGGGTGACCATTGTGTCTTTAAGCATGACTGAGCACCCGTCCATACAGCAGGGCATGCGAGGTAGTGGTTTGACAAAAACATCCCACTGATGGACTGGTCTGTGCAGAGTCCAGATTTGAATTCCATAGAACATCTCTGGGATGTTTTGGAATGCCGACTTAGTGCTAGACTACACTGACCAAAATACCTCTTCTCTTTTCGGCGCTCTGCGAGGAATGGGCTGCCATTCCCCAGGAAATATTCCACCACCTGACTGAAAGTATGCCTGCAAGACTGCAGGCAATACTAAGGGTGGGCCAACACCGTATTGACTGCCAGTGTTCCTAATGGAAGGCAACTCATACTTGAATTTTCAGAAAATTCTGACTGGCCAAGAATAATTATAATTTAAGATGCCATGGCTGTCAAAAGCAGTATCCTAAAATTTATCATAAATGCACAAAATGTTACCGATTAAATCAGAATATATTCACTGAATTAGAACATTTCTTCGGCAAACCACTTACTTTCAATGTTGATATGATTGATTGTTCCTTTGTTATTNCACTTACTTTCAATGTTGATATGATTGATTGTTCCTTTGTTATTCTTATCACACAATTTCTCGTAATTTTTTTTTTATAAACTAAAGGAAGCAGTGGGTGTACCTGGCAATTGTGATGGCATTGCACAAAAAAATACTGCATCATAAAGTACAGTCTAGGTTTTTTACAGTAAAAATTTTTTGCTGTTGAGATTAGCATAGCACAGTTTACTCACTAATTGCATTTTTGAGAATTTAAATTCTTTGCTGACACCATAAAGTTACTGTATTGACTCAAAAAATCTTAGGCCATAATATTACTTACTGGTAATTATAACGCTCGTTAATCATGCTGAAGGTATTTCNTCTTATCACACAATTTCTCGTAATTTTTTTTTTATAAACTAAAGGAAGCAGTGGGTGTACCTGGCAATTGTGATGGTATTGCACAAAAAAATACTGCATCATGAAGTACAGTCTAGGTTTTTTACAGTAAAAATTTTTTGCTGTTGAGATTAGCATAGCACAGTTTACTCACTAATTGCATTTTTGAGAATTTAAATTCTTTGCTGACACCATAAAGTTACTGTACTGACTCAAAAAATCTTAGGCCATAATATTACTTACTGGTAATTATAACGCTCGTTAATCATGCTGAAGGTATTTCAGAACTAGCTACAAAAGACTAATTATAACTAGATCTGAAGAAGGCTGGACATTATACTTTCTAGATACAGAAATACTCCAAATACTGGCTTTGAGATTTTATCATATAAAATGTTATTGGATTCTTTAATTACTTGCTATGTATAAGAATAACATAACTTAATTATAAATGTCTTAATATAATGATAAAATGTTTAAAACAAAATGTGCTTTTGTAGGTTACTGTTGAAGTGCTTGATGTAAATGACAATGCACCCCAGTTCAGCAAGAACATGTATTCAGCTGTAGTACCAGAGAATGTCCCACTTGGGACTCATGTTATTACTGTGATGGCTGTAGATCCTGATGAAGGACTAGGTGGTGAAGTCAGTTATGACTTTTCAAATGAGGGTGAAGCCAATCGTAAGTAGATGTATTTTTTGTATTTAAGAGCTTTGTCTCGGTGTTACCTGTTAAAGAGTTGACATACAGCATAATAAAATTTTCATGAATTTATTTTTAGTTGTTAATTAAATTGTTATATTCACATACTTGCACTGCAGCACTATATTTTTATGAAAATGTAGTGCTGTAGCCCAACAAAACTTGTTGATAAAATTGTGATATTCAAAGATTTGTACTGTAGCGCAATATTTTTATGAATTTATATTTAGTTGTTGATAAAATTGTGGTATTCACATGCTCCTTTTAATAATTCAAATTTTTGATAACGTTAAAGAGACTTGGCGTATTTTTTTAAAATTTGTAAAGAAATATTTCTTAGCATATTATATATTGGCATAGTAAAATTCTAGGCATGTTCACAAATAATGAAGATTCAAACAAAAACATTCAGCAATTATTAATTATTCTATAAATAAGAGATAGTATGCCAATAATAACTGGTAATTGAAAATTGACTTTTCCATATCAGGATGTGGTACTAATCTGATGACATGGAGATTCATTTGAAATGTCTAAAGTTTAATATAAAATTTTATTATAAATTATTTTAAACTAGGGTAGCATTCAAAGACAATCCAAAAGCTTGAGCTTGTGTGTGATAGAAATATCTTAAACCTGCATATTTTATGCTTTTTTAAATTGGTTCTCTTGTGCTTGTGAGTGTGTTTTAAATACATAATTTAGAAATTGTATTTATGTGGGATAATTGTTTTAGTAGTGTTCATATATGGAAAATGTGATCATGTACATGCTTTAAGAGAACCTAAAAATGACACAAATACTTCTAATCTAAGATAAAAACTGAAGACTATTTTAACTATGCCACATGGGTGATGGAGGGGAGTAGCATACAATGCATCTTCCAGCAGCTACTTTTTTCTTCCAGAGAAACACCATGACATGGTTAGGATTTTGGGACATAACCATTTTCATACTTGGGGTATGTAAAGGGTTGATGGTCAAATACTAAGAAGATTAAATGAACATTTTTAGAATGGCATGGTTTAAAATTTGGAAAGACTCAGCCAGATGATGCCAATTTCGTAGTACCTGGGTTTCAGTTCACCAATGTAGATGTCTTCAGGTGAGTGAATGAGTGAGTGAGTGAGTGAGTAAAGAGATTTGGGCGGCTCTTAACAGCAAGGTCTTGAGAGCCAATGAGGGTGATTGAGGTGAGAATGGAGCAGCACCAGAATGAAATGGCTAGGGAAACGGGAGATCATCGAGAAAACCTGCCGACCAGTGGCATTTTCTGGCACAATTCACACATGTAAAAATCTGGGAGTGACCCAGCCAGGGATTGAACCCAGTTTGCCTTGGTGGGAGGCGAGCAGGCTAACTGCTCAGCCACAGCATTCCCTAGGTGTCTTCAGGCTAGCCGGCTATGGCTAAAGGGCATTTCGGAAGCCTGCAACATGCAAGACTCAGCATCTTTACGATGNGTCTTCAGGCTAGCCGGCTATGGCTAAAGGGCATTTCGGAAGCCTGCAACATGCAAGACTCAGCATCTTTACGATGTACTCTTACCCACACCACTTCCGTACTCTGACACGGAGGACCTTTTCCTTTGTTCTCTTCAGCAGGCATCAGTGTCAATGTTGGCAGGTAACAAGAGGCTGGTGCTAAAGGTACGGGTTACATGTAGCATCAGGACATTCACCCAACCAGTGAAGTACCCCAATTTGCTCCTCAAATTCGCCAGCCTCATCCACCCCTCGAGTGCCCACCAACCTGTCCAGCATTGCACCGCCCATCACATCAACACCACCACTAGGCCATGCCGTTTGGCTCCAGATCGGCTGCATTTCGCCAGGAGGGAGTTCAAGGCGATGCTCAAACTAGGCACGGCATGACCATCCAGCAGTCCCTGGGCATCACCTCTCCACATAGTGCCTAAAAAAGAGAAATAATGGCAATCCTGCAGGGACTACAGGCTGCTCAACGCCTGCACCATCCCAGATAGGAACCCAATACCACGTAGTCAGGACTTCTCACATACCCTGCACAACAAACATTTTTTTTCCACTATTAACATGGTCCGGGCATACAGCTAAATCCCAGTCATTCCTCAGGATATCTCCAAAACTGCTATCACAACTCCTTTAGGGTTGTATGAGTTCCCATTAAGTCCTTTGGTCTGCGGAATGCTGCCTAGACCATCCAGATATTTATGGATGAGGTCTTTTGGGGCCTCGATTTTTGTGTGTTGTATCTTGATGACATATTAGTATCATCCTGTGATGATGCGGAGCACGAACGACATCTGGACGAGCTCTTTGCACGCCTGGCAGTCTACGGACTCCTCATCAACCCAGCCAAGTGTGTCTTTGGTGAGTCACAGGTCACATTTGTCGGACACAGCATTTCAGTGGACGGATCCCAGCCACTACCGGAGAAAGTAGACGCCATACTCAACTTCCCCAAACCCCGTCGGTGAAGCAGTTACGCCAATTCACGGGCATGCTGAATTTTTACTGGTGTTTCATACCCACGGCCGTTGAAGCTCAGGCTCCTCTACACGAGCTTCTGAGGGGCGACGTCAAGGGTAGAGCTCCACTGGTGTGGACTCCGGAGAGTGACAAGGCCTTTGAGGACTGCAAGACTAGTCTTGCTTCAACTGCCCTACTGGCCCATCCTATCCCAGAGGTCCCGCTGGCCGTCATAACCGATGCCTCCTATTTTGCAGTCAGGGCAGTACTACAGCAGCAGTTTCGGGGAGCCTGGCAACCATTAGTATTTTTCTCCAAAAAGCTTAACCCAGCCCAATGGAAGTACGGCGCCTATGACAGGGAACTCCTTGCCAGTTACCTGGAGCTCCAACAATTCCACCACATGGCCGAAAGCCACGACTTCACCGTCTTCACTGATCATAAGCAGGTTGTCTTTGTTTTGCTCAGAACAGTGACAAGTGCACCCCTCCGCCATGCCCGACACCCAGACTTCATCAGCCAGTTCATTACAGACATCCGGCACATCCCCCGGTCTGCCAACACCAATGCTGACACCCTCTCACATGCAGAAGCCATCACTGCCACACTGTATTACCAAGCTCTCACAGAGTCACAGGCAGCCGACGAAGAATTGCAACAATTCCTATGACAGGACACCGGTCTGCAGCTGATGAAAGTCCATTTGCCAGAGTCACAACTTGATGTGTACTGCTACGTTTCCACACCAACAATGGGGCCAGTCATCACTTCCACATTCCGTCGTACGGCCTTTGACACGGTTCACCAGTTTGCCCATTCTGGCATCAATGCATCAGTGAAGCTGGCCACGCAACAGTTTGTATGGCAATTGATCAAGTCAGAATGCCGATGTTGGGCCCGTGCCTGTATCCCTTGTCTACATGCAAAGATTTCCCGGCATAACTCCTCACCAGTTGGGTCGTTCCTGCCACCGTCAGCTTGATTCGACCATATGCACATCGACATGGTCGGGCCCTTACCTTCATTCCAAGGCTTCCGCTTCTGCCTCACCATGATTGACCGTTTTACCCGCTGGCCGGAGGCAGTGCCGGTGGCGAATGTTGAGGCAGTTACAGTGGTGAGAATGTTCTACACCACGTGAATGGCATGTTTAGGTACGCCGCTACAGATCACCACCGACCAGAGCTGCCAGTTCAAGTAGTCTCTGTTCAAAGACCTGGCCAACTTGGCAGGCGCATCCCACCTTTGGACCACAGTCTATCATCCAGCCTCCAATGGCATGGTGGAGTGGTAGTTCCACCAGATCAAGGTGGCCATTCGCTGCCACGCTACCAAACGTTGGGTGGACATCCTCCCCACAATCCTCCTAGGCATCAGGGCAGTCTGGCAGGATTACCTCCGCGCCTCCACAGCCGACCTAGTTTATGGACAGCCACTGCGCCTGCCTGGGGAGTTTCTCGGCGCCCATGTGGACTCCCGGCACGTTGATGCTCCGGGACTCGCCACGGACCCCCGCCTGCACTTCCAAGACCTCCGGCCGGTCAGCGGCTCATGCCACATTGAGCAATGCCTGTTCGTTTTCAAGGACCTCCAGACTGCCAATGAGGTTTTCGTCCACTGCGAGGGGTCTCGCGGGTCTCTCCACCCACCATACGAGGGCCCCTTCCTAGTCCCCCATTGCACGCCGGACACGGACCCTCCAAATGCACGGCCAGTGCATTACCATCACCATTGATCGCCTCAAACTTGTGTACACCATGGCAGACAATCTGCTGACCGACCCAGTTGGGCCCCACCCGGCAGCAGCACCAGCGTCTCCGCACCTCCAGGACTCCACGGTGTCAACCCTCTGCCCTGCGCCTCCGGCAACATGCTCTGGTCGACGAGTCCGTTTCCCAGACCGCCTCCAGGGTGTTTTATTGTGATGCAGGCACATCTCTGGCAGGGGGTTGCTGTGGTGGCACGCCACCAACCACCAGCCAGCAGCACCTGCCGCACGTAGTTTGTCACGTGCTGGCCCAGTAGCCTGCAGCAGGCAAACACAACATACAGTGCTGAGAGTGCGCAGCTGAAGGAATGCCAAGGTCACCCCAGACCGTTAGGCCGGGNCAAACACAACATACAGTGCTGAGAGTGCGCAGCTGAAGGAATGCCAAGGTCACCCCAGACCGTTAGGCCGGGCGACTCGTGGAGCCACCCGGCCGGCACAGTTTAGAGGGGGAAGCAGTTCCTTTCCGGGAGTCAATGCGGCTAGTCGTGGTACACGAGCTTTAGCGTACCGTTTAAGATAATTGTAAGCATTTCCTTCAATAAACCGCCTGTACCCCGCACATGCTAGTGTTCATCTTTTTATTTATGTAACTTTCTGTCACACCTTTTAGTAGTCCTCTCCTCTCGACAGTCTTGTAGAACTACTTTATATAAGTAATAATGTTTATTAGTAAACCTTCAGGCGTGCAGCAAACAGTTCATCCTGGTCCTTACTTTTCCTTGATTGTTTTGGCTTCCTTTACAGACAGTGCCTCAAGGATGTATTTGGGATCCCTACACTTCATGTTACGCCTTATGCTGTTATCAATAATTTCAAGCAAAATACACTGCAGACAGAAGCACTGCAATTTGGGTAGCATAAAGTTCATCCTGAAAAGTTTATTNTAATTTCAAGCAAAATACACTGCAGACAGAAGCACTGCAATTTGGGTAGCATAAAGTTCATCCTGAAAAGTTTATTTGTGAGAATTCTGTGAATGAAAATATCATTTTCTGTATATATAATGATGTCACAGATTTTTTTATCTGTAATATTCAATTTACCTTGAATTTGGAAGTAGTACACATGGTTTGTTTTTAGTCTTAGGCTACTGCACATAATATCCAGGCAAATGTTTTCTTTCCCGAGAGCACAACTTGCTTGATTGACTCTAATCCAGTTGGTGGGAAACACTTGATTTCTACAATGCCATCACTTTCAACTGTCGCATCCAGACTTGCTCCAAGGTAGGGAATATCACCATGTACGAATAAACCACACTTTCTTGTTATAACTCTTTGCAAATCTTCATACTTTTGCAGTGCAATATTTTCATGAAGTCTCATACTGCTTGGTTGCAGTATGAACGTCCCAAATGTTGAGAATGGTCTTTACAAGATTGTAGCATAGTGTGTAGCCTTACCTACAGACAACAGCCCCAAAACCGGATGCCGTTAGGCAATTGAGGCATTTTTTTCCAAACAATATCGCTGTGTTCTCCAATTGGTTTATTTTCAAGCAATGCACGTTTTACCTTTGTGTGTACTTGAGTGGATAACTCATTCAGGAAATCCTGGGCTTTTTTTATTTAGCTCTTCAGCCGGTATGTCAGGTTTAGTAATATCAGGTCCGTACCCAAGTCTGGGCACACTGTCTTTTTCCTTCTTAGTCTGATTTNCGGTATGTCAGGTTTAGTAATATCAGGTCCGTACCCAAGTCTGGGCACACTGTCTTTTTCCTTCTTAGTCTGATTTGAGTTTCATACCTCTTATGAGTGAAGTTCTAGCCTTCTCCCTCTTGGTGCAAAGTCTTTTCAACGTTTTTCCTGAACTTCTTCCAGATATTCTTTTCCAAGGACTAGAATACCAAGATGGACCAGCAGAGAAAGACAAACCTGNTTTCCTGAACTTCTTCCAGATATTCTTTTCCAAGGACTAGAATACCAAGATGGACCAGCAGAGAAAGACAAACCTGCTGCTACTGCTCTTTGTTTGTGTGATCCTTGTTTATAAATGGTTATTATTTTGCCTCCAGTCAATTTGAAGCCAAATTCATGTACATGATAGAAAAGCATTTACTTATCCATGTTTTACATATTATATAAAATTATTGAAAAAATTACATTTTCACTTAATATAGAACAGTACTTACCTTTTGGCTTGATTTTTCATCTTATTGAGAGTCATTCGATCTGCATAGCATACCGGTCTAGTAAATTCCTTATTAGTACAACTAGATTGCTAGAGAATAAACAAGGTATTACAGTAACTTCTCAACTTATTTTTCTTTTGCAGTACACTTCTTGACAATTTTCATGATTACCACTAAATATGCCTTGTCTTAATTTGTCACAGGTTTGTGATTGATCTTTGATATGGGATGCCTCTTTCTGCGCTGAATGCACAGCTTTTATAAGTCTTTCCATTCATAAAATGCCAGTGATATTCTCTGTGAGAACCCTTCTCCCATCAAGGGAATAGCTGTATTTTCTGCATGTTTGTGTAAACTGTTGCTAAAAGCCCTTGTCATATGGTTAGCAAATTCTATTTTCATTATGTAATGACCATACGAATCTCTCTCATGTAAGAGAGTATATACTCTGGAGTCACTGTAACCTATGCAGTTTAGGTATTGCAGTTCATGTTGTTAAATACTATTACAAAATCTATCTATAATAATATGTTGCTCCATTCCTGTTACAGGTCCCGCATAATTCTTGTAACATAAATTGGTGGCTCCTTCTCTTCTGACTGTTAGCGTGCTCGGAAGCAACAGAAGCTATTTTTCACCCCCAAATACAGCTCCAATTATGACACCCTGAAAAATAGGACAAATGGACCTAACATACATTTACACTGTAAAACTCTGCTTGNTACAGCTCCAATTATGACACCCTGAAAAATAGGACAAATGGACCTAACATACATTTACACTGTAAAACTCTGCTTGTTCACACATACATATAATTTATAGTAACTGTAGGAAAACTTAATGCCAGCCGTTGATGACATTCCATGCCCATAAGATATTTTATTCCACTCTCCATCTCCAGTAACTAAAATGTAAAGTATGCCAGCCTTAGTATGTCCTTTACTAAGCACAATTCACTTTTATCAATCACCTCAATTGGCATTGTAATCAATGTATGTTAGAGAGTTTTGTAGAAATTTTATTTTTTACAAATCAATGGTAAAATTTTATCTATTTATTGATGCAACTACGATATATTATAGGGCTAGATAGAGCGAATATGAAACAAAAAACAAACTTTCTCAATATGTAAAAAAACTATTAGTCCTATTATATTAAGAAAAATAGCACATAATCCTCTTTTCTGCCTGTTTCAATTCCTCTCATATAAAAAATTTTGCAACTTTGTTATTTTTTATGAAAATAACCTTGTTTATCTTTTATTACTTTTAGAAGATTTTAATTTTTGATATTGCATTCACTTCAAATTTTGGCCCATATCACATTCACCCCACATGACCCTACAATCTTCTGTATGATGTGATGCAAGCTTATATATATAATATATAGGCCTAACATATTATATCTCTACATATACAGGCCCAATCATATTTGCTTTGCATACTTAGCTTTTGAGTGTGAGACCAAGCCGACATTGCTGGTGTATCTGGTTCATGACTAATGTATATATTACATATAGCAATTTATACCAAGTTTTTATCAAAATACGTATGGAAACCTGAAATAAGTTTGTAACATATTTCTTATCAGGACTCGTATTTGTTTATAGAGTGTCCTTATCTAAATGTTTTAAAACAGTTTGCCAGTATACCAAATTTATTTCTGTTTATTTTACAATTATTTATGAACTATTGTTAAATGTTACTTGTGTCTCACATTTGTTTACAATTGATTATCCATGCAGAAATGAATACTAATTATAATCTCCAAAATAAGGATGACACATCTGTGTAACTTAAGTTAGTTTAGCCCAGGTGACTGCATTTCGTTCTTACATTTAAAAAGTTTGAANGGATGACACATCTGTGTAACTTAAGTTAGTTTAGCCCAGGTGACTGCATTTCGTTCTTACATTTAAAAAGTTTGAAGCATAGGCAAACACAATTAGGGATGATATATGGCCCCCTACTATTTAAATGTCTTTATTAAAAACTTGAGAAGAATNGCATAGGCAAACACAATTAGGGATGATATATGGCCCCCTACTATTTAAATGTCTTCATTAAAAACTTGAGAAGAATGTAAGTCAATGGACAGAAACTTTTCATTTTTCAGTTTGTAATACACAAGTGGAATGTAGTGGTAGAAGGTGTGACACATAGTCCTCCAAGAACTGTATGTTGTAATGAAAACAATGAAGTGACCAGGCACCTTATTTGACTGTCTAAGAAAACATGGTCCTGCAATAATTTTTTTTACTTCTATATGCATTTGATTATTTTGAGATTCATAGTTTTGGAGATTGACCATGAGGTTAATAGCATATGCAACTTTACTAAGTTGTATTTTATATACAATACATTAAAAGTGTCTATATATTTGGTATAGACCATTTAGCCTCCAGTTGAATAATGTTCAAAATATCTGGTAATATTAATTACCTCTTCTATGGTTGTCTCGTGTTAACATAATATCTTGTCACTCATAACAGGAATATCCAGTATACAGATCAGTTCTACTGCCTGTGAGTATCATATTCCAGTGGAAATAGCACTCCAGGCAAAAACTTTGTTTGCATCTTCTTCTTTATCAGTTGGCATAGATGCTATTGGGCATTACTTTGTGCAGTTGTGACAGCAATAAACCAGCTTAAATTACAGACCATTCTGTGTCTCCTTCATAAGAACATATTTGCCCATAGTAGAGACTTTGATTGAATGTTCAAAAATTGGTTTCACTTGCTATATAAAATGCAATGGACTATAATTCGGTTTTCTGATATAATGTTTTATTTCTGAATATCGTTCTCTATCACAAGGTTTAGTAATTTACCCTCGCTTTCAGATTGTGATGTTTCTGGCCCATCCTATACCTCATTTGTCGTTCTTTTCCTCTGTTTCTGAATCAGAGGTAATAGAATGTAAGTAAGAGTGGTATCTTACATTACTGGTATCAGATGATTGTAGGAGCTCGTTCAGGTCAAATGGGTAATTTGAGTTAGCATTTTCCATCCTGAAATAAGAAAAATGTACATTTCACTCAGAATATCTAAAAATAATTGTGTAAAGGTAGCTAAATATAAAATCGTGCCACAAAAACCTGTAATGTGCTGCTGTTATTCAACACAATTACATAACATTTATTTCTGCTCNAATATAAAATCGTGCCACAAAAACCTGTAATGTGCTGCTGTTATTCAACACAATTACATAACATTTATTTCTGCTCATGTATTGTGGGGTGGGTGCCAGAGGTTTTGCTTACCCATGCAACATTCCGGTGCACATTTTGAAACTAGGTATTTCTATAAGCAAGATTAGCTACTTGGTTTGAGAGTCTTTAAGTAAGGCAACCCATTTTTTAATTAGAATTCAAACATGCAGCATAAAAAATTATGTCCATAATTGCGAAAGTGTTGCCGGTGCAGGATTCTGTGCATGAACTGACATCTCGATGATGCCCCATAAATGTTCGATGGGATTCATGTCGGGCGATCTTGGTTGCCAAATCATTCTCTGGAATTGTCCAGAATGTTTTTCAAACCAATTGCAAACAGTTGTGGCCCNGGCGATCTTGGTTGCCAAATCATTCTCTGGAATTGTCCAGAATGTTTTTCAAACCAATTGCAAACAGTTGTGGCCCAGTGACATGGCGCATTGTCATCCATAAAAATTCCATCGTTGTTTGGGTACATGAAGTCCATGAATGGCTGCAAGTGGTCTCCAAGTAGCTGAACATAACCCTTTCCAGTCAATGATCGGTTCAGTTGGACCAGAGGACCCAGTCCATTCCATGTAAAAACAGCCCACACCATTATGGAGCCACCACCAGCTTGCACAGTTCCTTGTTGACAACTTGGGTCCATGGATTCGTAGGGTCTGCGCCACACTCTAACCCTACCATCAGCTCTTACCAACTGAAATCGGGACTCATCTGACCAAGTCACGGTTTTCCAGTCGTCAAGGGTCCAACAGATATGGTCACGAGCCCAGGAGAGGCGTTGGAGGCGATGTCGTGCTGTTAGTAACGGCACTAGAGTTGGTCTTCTGCTGACACAGCCCAGTACAGCCAAAGTTCGCCGCACTGTCCTAACGGACACGTCCGTCATACGCCCCACATTGATTCCTGCGGTTATTTCACGCAGTGTTGCTTGTCTGTTAACACTGACCATTCTGCGCACACGTCGTTGGTCTCGGTCATTAAGTGCAGGCGGTCGGCCACTGCGTTGTCCATGGTGGGAGGTTATGCCTGAAATTAGGTATTCTCGGCACACTCTTGACACTGTGGATCTCGGAATGTTGAATTCCCTAACCATTTCCGAAATGGAATGTCCCATGCGTCTAGCTCCAACTACCATTCCGCGTTCAAAGTCTGTTAATTCCCGTCGTGCGGCCATAATCACGTCAGAAACCTTTTCACATGAATCACTTGAATACAAATGAAAGCCCAACCAATGCACTGCCCATTTATACATTTTGTTCGTGGTACTACTGCCATATGTATATTTGCATATTGCTATCCCATGACTTTTGTCATCTCAGTGTATAACAGCTCTTGGTGTAATGTTTTTCACCACAATAATCCCAGTAAACCTATTTTATTAATGCATGGGGGAGGAGGATGGGTTGATTTACCAACCAAAGTTTAAGATGTGGAATATTTTATTCCATCAAATCAGCATCTTTTAATATGTTTTTTAATGCAAAGGAGCTTCTTCATTTCTTTATAGAGATACTAATTTTTCAGGGCCATTACAATATTTAAAAAGCTTACTTCAGGTAACGGGGAGTTTGCCTAATGTCTGTCGCGTCAAAATATAAACCAGCATTGTTACTGAACTTTGAATATGTAGGGTAAAATGGCTAGTATGGCCCAAGTGGTTATGAGCTTCTACTCCACTGGAGAGTAATGCAGTCTGGTGTCGAGGATTTAAAACAGTTCAAAGGGAAGTCATTAGTGTTCTGGGAGTAACTAAGATGTTGTGATAAGATTTCTTTGGTTTATTAAAGTTTTTGTGGGTATATTGTCTATATCCGATGTTAGGTAAGTTCATATTAGTGATTTTNAAAGTTTTTGTGGGTATATTGTCTATATCCGATGTTAGGTAAGTTCATATTAGTGATTTTATCTAAATACATAGTAGGTTTATAATTACTTAAAATAATGTCACTAAAATATTATTGTTTAGACTTTAAAACCACATGTCATAGGATGTAGTAGCTAAATTAGAGTTAACTCTAGACAAGATTTTGTGTAATGGTGTCCAAGTGGATAAAGTGCCCAGCATTGGTATTTGCTGTTTGACAGGCTATGTTTTATATTTAATTTTACCTAGGTCAGGTAAAGTGAAGACTTTTTAATTAAATACTCCAAACCTTAAACTATTTGTTTTCTGACAAAGTGAAAATACATGTTATGTTTTTCTATATATTTTTATATATCTGTGCATCAAAGGTAAAGGGCACTATGTATTTTTTACAACATCAAGGTTTTGACATTGTCTTATTATATTTTCATGCTTTTTTATGGGATGCAAAGTACTGTCTCCTACATGGAACAATAAATGATTTATCCAGTAGTAAAGGGCACTGTGTGCCATCATGTGATGCAAAGAGCACTCTTGTAAATTCCTTATTTGTGACATAGTGCCCTTTACCTCCGATGCACATTTACAGAATGTTCAGAAATTAAACGCCCAAACTACGGAAGGTGATTCCTTATGAAAAATAAAGTTGAAAATATACAGGACACCGTATACCTATACGGAATATTAAAGGATATATGAGCCTACAAAAATTGGGTTTTAAAAATGTATTTTAGCCGAATGCCTTGTACAACACCTACAAAGTCTGCAGTAAAAAGATTACTTATTCTTCTTGTGGTGCAAAGAAACATGCTAATGCTGGCCGTCCTGTTCGGCTTGAGGAAGTGATACATCGGCATATCAACTACATGCCCTCCACTAGTGCACGCTCCATAGCGCGCCAAATAGATGTGTTCCATTCAACCATGTTAGACGTACTGTGGGTAAATCACAGCTATCCGTACCGCTGGCAGAAAGTACAATGCATTCAGCAAAAATACGTTTTCAAAACCCAATTTTCACAGGCTCATATCTCCTTTAATATTGTGTTTAGGTATATGGTGTTCTCTATGTTTTCAACTTTATTTTTCATAATGAATTACCTCCTGCAGTTTGGGCATTTAATTTTTGAATAACCTGTATATGAAGTTGGGTAAAGTAACCATTTGGTAAACATTCTTTTTATTCCAGAAATAAATATCATAATACTTAACAATTTGTATGTTTTATTGATTATACAATAAGTATATTATATGTATGGTTGTTTCCCATTTTCCATTTGGTTAGAGAAGACAATTTCAAAATTTTTCCTTTCAGTGGCCACTCTACCCTGCTGTTCTCTATAAATGCAATGCATACACATATTGTATATTACATTATATCCTCAGTTATTACGTACATTCAGAGGCTATTTTCTTTGTAACTATTTGCACAAAGTTTTGCTCATTATTGTAACTTAAGAAATTACTGAATGTTGTGAAAGCTATTATATATACATAACTCAATTTCTGAGACATTTAATTTAACTAATGTTTATTAATATTAATAATATATTTCATACACTAAATCATCAGATAATGAGATATAAGTATCAATAATAATGTATTGAAATGAAAATCATAATGCTTGAATTGAGACATGCACCGAGTTAATCTTTCAATTCCAAAATGCGTTATGATAAACAATTACAGTGTTTGGCAGATGCAACTAATTTGGACAGTTAAATCATTTATATGTGGGACACCTATAGTATTTTTTCATATATATATATGTATATATATATATATGTATATATATATATATGTATGTATATATATGTATATATATATATGTATGTATATATATATATATATGGTAAATGAACAAGTGAAAAGTTATGCACTCACAGATCCACCAGTAAATCTCTCACTGAAAGAAAGGTTTGTTCCCGCCTATAAAATACTTGTTTGTATACGGCCAATAATATACTTAGTTGCCCCAGCAAAATAGTTTGTTGAATAAAGAAAACTTGAAAACCAACTGTTCATCTAACGAAATACATGCCTAAAAAAACAAAACCTCAATTTTTGCCAAAAAATTAGACTGTCAAGAAAATAATTGGTTGAATCAACTGTATGTATTTGTTTGGCCACTCATTTCATTGCGTTCATTCGAAAAGATAGCTGAAGAGTTTGTTTTAATTTTTGTGACAGTTAGGATAGTAAAAGTGTATGTTAGTGCATTTATTGATTCTTAATAATAGTACAAAAATTGCAATAAAACAAGTTCAACAGGAAACTTAATGTCAACCTGTAAAACTTGAAATATTTATTTACACATGCTGTCCAGTTTTTAAATTGTGTATCATTAAAAATATCCCTATTGAACATACTTTTAGAGAAACTGAAAAAAACTCTTTACCGCCATTCCTGGCTAAATTAAAATTTTTGTTTATATATATTTAATTGAATATTTACACATTTTCGTGTTCTTTTACCTATCATGAATCACTGCATTTCCAGTCGATGGCTGCAGATTCTCGGAACATGTTTCTGTGTCTGCTGTTGTGCTGTAGTCTGCTGTAGTGCATGTGTAAACAGCATTAGTCAGTGCAATATCGCCTAAACTTGTAAATTAGAGTATTAAATAATTAATCTGAAACATTACCTTCCAGTAAGTCACACATCTTCCTGTTGGAGTGACCAGCAGTTGTATGTGACATGTAAAGCATATTGGGAGTAGAAGCCTCGCTGACCTCCCCACGAGCGCCTACCAGTTGACACGTGTCAAGAGACACGTGGACAGCCAGAACGGATCGCAGTTACACGTGTCAAGGTTGTGCAGAGTAAGAGCTGGCATATCGCCGAAGCACCCGGAAGGCGCTACGTAAATACGTAGGAAAGCGGGAGAAATCACAGAGCCAAGCAAGAGCACCTCTAGATTTACGCCAGAGAAAACGGCTGACAAATTAAAAGGGGTGCCACGAACACTCCTCACCCCTACCACCCTTTTAGCCAAATCACGGAAGAATAAGCTGACAGGGTAAGTTTCAGGGTGCAGGGCACCACCTCCCCCCCACCCAACTTCATGAACCATGACACATGTTAGAAGTGCTTTGTACTGCTTCCTCCCACCTCCCCGCCTCATCCAACAAGGGGACATGTGTAGGAACACTTAGGGAGAGAGGCTAGAGAGGATATAAGCAAATGTACTCGAGAAGAGTGGTACAGTTTTTATCTCCGCGCCGAGAGAGTCAGTTGCGTCGGAAATCGCGAGAGGACGTCGGAACGAGAGGAGAGGGTCGAGGAGCGAACCCAGAGCAGCATTCGAGGGGAGACAGCACCAAACACTGGCCTTTTCCAAGGCCGCCCACATCGCCCGATCTCATCCACAGCCGACAACATACCAAGCACGACAAGCAGAGTTAAGTATCAAGTCGTCGGCCAAAGAAGGCCCCCCCTCCCCCATGACGTCGCTCACAGTTAATCCGAATTAGTTAAATAGAGTACCACACCTCGGAAGTGTTTCTGTATGTTTAAACTCGAGACAATATAACCATCCAGTAAAGTGAAACACAGAAAGAAAACCTTATTGATATACCCTCAACCTTCAAGGCACCTTATAGTCTGTGCCACTTAACCATAACTGTAGACCCTACGAACCATTCTGTACACCACAGATGGGGAGTAGTGTCATATGCTTTTGCTCATTTGTTGTTTTTCCTAGGTTTTGCAGAACATCTGCTTCCGGGTCTATTTGGAGCAATTTCACAATCTGACAGATAAGATAAG
The DNA here is from genome assembly GCA_002778355.1 of Clitarchus hookeri. Taxonomy (NCBI): domain Eukaryota; kingdom Metazoa; phylum Arthropoda; class Insecta; order Phasmatodea; family Phasmatidae; genus Clitarchus; species Clitarchus hookeri. The sequence continues at coordinate 1,022,669 of NQII01000149.1, read as the reverse complement.
CTCTTTGTAATTGTCCATCATGTGATTCACAACTACGTTTCCTAGTTTAAAAAATAATCATTATGGTTGTATAATGCTAATCTCCTCCTTTATAAAAGCTGCCGTGATATTCTCCTGGCAGTAATTTCCTATTTTGAGGTGTTTTGAGAATCAGTTCATCATAGGTTGGAGAGAAAAAGTACGGAGTAGAATCGAGGAATAGCCTTAGGACGTTCACTATCCACATCCTCACGCTAGCCCTACTTAAATTACATGCATAATCATATGATTAAATTAATAAAAATAATAAAAAAATTTGTATTCTGAATGGCCTCAAACTGAAAAATGCTGAAAACAATCTGAAAATGAATTATGTTTTAGCTCCAGGCACAGTGAGGAGAGAAATCTTGAGGGCTAAGGATGAAAAAGGTTCTAGAAATTTACAGAGCTATTGATACACTATATGAAGATGCAAAAAAAGAAATGACAGCTTCTGGGCCACCACACATATAGCCTCTGTACCAGCAGTCTTGAATGACACAGCAGTATCATAAGCCCGCGCTGAGCGCTGAGCTGGGGCCCAAATTGCACCAAAGTCCAATTTTCCTCATAAATGTTAAATAATGATGATAGAAAATGAAATGATGATAGTATTTGATGATAACAGTGGACAAAATTAATATATAAAATGTCTAAATGTTCATATTAATTGTTATGTACAAAAATTGTTAAAATTTAAATAATCTGTGTACTATAAAATGCATCACATAGTTGACACTAATACTGTGAAACATCATTGGACACAACAAGAGCCCTTTACTATATACTATAATATTGAGATGCAAATGTTGCATTTGTTATGTTTGTAGTGCAGTGGTTTGCACTATGGTGATCAGAACAACAGTTTTAAAACCTTATTATACAATAGTATAATTTAAATTATTACTTGTTTTCTACTTGCACTTTCATACTGATTACGATGATGTTCGTCTGCTGGGTTTTTGGATGGATTTATATGAAAACAAACACTCACACGGCCATGGTTTCACATATTTTTTATAGTGACTCATGTCTGAAAGATAAAGCGTTCATTTGTCTATGAACACTGGCAATGATGTTCTATACTGATGCATAATAATCTTACAATTGTAATTTAATGACATGATGTGCAGATGGAATGGGAAGCAACAGGGCTTGGGATATGCTGAAGGGCATCATATGCCCCCCTCCCTTAGGAGTTATAATTTTACTGTATAGCCCCTGCAGGCAGTGCTCCCCCTCTCAAGGGGCAGTATGCTGGAGAGCATCGCTGTGGGTGTGGCCACCGGTGGTACAGTGCAGATTGCTGGTCAATACATGTGATGGTGGTGGATAAGTGATGTTTGGGTTCTCAACACCATGGGTAGCCAGATTTAACCTACTCCTTTGCCAGAGGTATATGCCAGATGTTCCGATGTTGTAGGCACCATGTTGTAGCCTAGAGTGCGATGAGTGATGACGTGACTGCAGCACTGCATGCAGACCCATGATGTCACTGTGTGATAATGTTGTAAATCAATGAAACTTCATTTCAGATTCGGCTCTCAAGACCTCAATTAAGAGCTGCCCAAATCTCTTCACTCACTAACTCCATTCCAGATGGTGTGGTGTTTCTCCTGGTTCAACCCTGTAAGTGACACAGCCAATCTCCCTCGGGGCCAATAGGTTGATGGCAGTTGGTGGTGCCTGCTGGGTTGTATGGTCACCATTGACATTGCAGTGTCAGTGTTTGGAATGTAACTGGACTCATCAGGCACTGTATCTGTGGTGAGGGGAATGCTAGGTATGAGGGTGCTGGGTGTTACAATGCTAGGCACCTGAGTGATGGTTGTATCAGCAACTGTGTGTGGTGTTGTAGTGCAACAAGCACTGCTTGTTGGGCTGCCAGGCTCCATGGTGGGTGTTAGGATGTTGGGCATCAGGATAGCATCAATGAGATGGCGCAATGCATCACTGGGGTGACATGCGAGACCCTGGGGTATTGAGACGACTGCTATCGGTCTACACAGTGCTATCCAAGTGGTGGACTGGTGTAGATAGTACGTCTTTGTCAGGAAGCATGCTTTCGTCATCATTGGGCGCTAGTTGGATGTTGTCCTGGTGAGCCTTTGCTATGCTCCGTCGGCTAAAATAGATAAAGTATGTAATGTTAGCCAAGTGCTTTTATATTGTGTGCAGGCTGCTCCATTTTGGTGCAAAACTGCACAAAAATTCCTTTTTGCCTCTGACAATTAATGCTCCCATATGAAACATGATGCACTGGGTTCAAATCCCAAGTAGAAGGGCATGTGCAGATGGGATGCCAATGCTTGATGTAATTAGCTTGGTTTTGTGTTGTGATGCTTACAATTTCATTAGCATGTTCCCTTGCATAATTATGTGAATCTACTCCTGTAGCATTTTGTTGCTTTTNAATCCCAAGTAGAAGGGCATGTGCAGATGGGATGCCAATGCTTGATGTAATTAGCTTGGTTTTGTGTTGTGATGCTTGCAATTTCATTAGCATGTTCCCTTGCATAATTATGTGAATCTACTCCTGTAGCATTTTGTTGCTTTTAATGGTCTTAAAAATTCTCCTGGAATTGGTGAATTATGATCTTATAATATCTGAATTGCTAAATTATGATCTTATAATATCTGGGCTAGTGACATACAGGTTGCTGTATTATGTATGTCCTTAAGCAAAACAAGTTTGCAAGTAAATGCATGGTCCAACTGGCATGGTAACTTCTCAAATGCAGGCATAATTGTGTCTTCACATCTTGATTCTAGTGCACTGTCATATCTGTGCATGGATGGTATTGTACTGTTATCTCCTGCTGGGTTTGCCAACCAGAAGAGTCCCATTGTGTTAACAGAGAAGTTGTCACGAGCTGATTTTTTGCTCTAGGCATGTGATCTACTTCAAAATCGTAGGTTAATAGCATAGTCCATCTTGTGAATTTACTCTTGGAGGGTAAATCACTAATATTTAAGGTGCTGCAAATCAGAAATTTTATGCTCTGTACTTAGTTGAAACAGCACTTGTTTTGTCATCACAACCAATAAGCTGTATGTTCTGTGGTCTGCTATTATAAACTAAAACATTAATCCAAAATTCATCCCCAAGGACTGTAGCACGGTTAACAAACTTGTTACCCACATGATTAAGTCAGCTGCATGCAAGGACACAGAATTTTTAAATATATATTTATCTGAATTTAAAACAATTAGTGTTACATGTTTTATAATCCCTTTACTGTTGCAGGATTGTTTTCGATAAATCATTCAACTGGAAATGTGACAACTCATCAGGCTTTGACTGGCAAAGGTCGTACAGAACCATACCAACTTATGGTACGAGCTCAAGATAAAGGAAAGCCATCACTTTCATCAGATGTAACACTCGTGATTCATATTGGAGATGTTTTCGCCAATGATGGTGTTCCCATATTCATACGGCCTAAAATTGATGAGCAAGCTTATATTTCTGAGGTAACATGTTTCTTGACATGATGGTGTTCTTACTGTTGAAATAATCTTGTACAATGTAAAGTTTTCTTTATTTAAAGATTGTACAAATTTATGGTATCTTATATTGATATTCAGTTACATTGTATGTCCAGAATATCAATATGAGGACCATCATTATAGTAACCTAACCAAATTTGATGCCATAGTCATGAAGGCATTTTGTGGAGAAAATATTCTGAACATTTCTGTCACAGCAGTCTGCAGTTTACCTGTTGTTTGGTAGCACTGTTCACTGACTCCATCCCTAATAAAACCCCACAGAGCATTTTCTGGAATGGCCAGGTCAAGTTTCCTTGGTGGCCTGGCGAAGGGGGTCATGTTGCTTTAAGAATTTTACTATGCTTGTAGTTGTGTTACAATGTGCTATATTATTTTTAAAAAAATTGTATTATGTTAGAAAGCAAGTTTCTAATCGTTAAAAAAATGCATATTCCCAATTTATTAGGGACGTTATAAAGGAACTTACCAGGGTCTAAAAGAGTTCAAACACTAATTTCATCATATCTCTCTTTGGTTGATAACTCACACTGAGTATAGAATATTCTGTAGATAAGAGAAAATAAGTAAATGTGCAGAACAATATGGGAGGGTACACTTAACCAATATAATTGATAGTAGGTACATAAACTTGGGAGTGACATGAAGAAATGTACTTTTTTGATGTGCAACATCCATTACTTGGTGCAGTATTTATGCAGGTTGTCCAGCAACCAGAAAAGCCTGTAAATGTCAGAGAATTTCATGAATGCTCTCAGTAAGGGAAATTTTGCAAAAAAAAAAAAAAACTGCATGAAAATTAACAAAATATAATTGGTGAAAACAAACTAAATAGAGTGCAAAACATTTAGAACAAGCAAAATGTAAAGATATTATTTTAGAAGTAAAAAATAATTAAAATAAATAACAATTTTATAAATATGAGTAAAAACAAATAAAATAAAGTGAAAAGAAAATTTCAAGTGTATCCCTTTGGAAGGCCTTTGGTTCCGGCATAGTATAAATATAACAACTATTTGTGAAGGTAATACTAAAATATATATACAACTATGCACATGCTAGTAGTTAACATTATATATAGCTTACAATTTATTTATACAGTAAACTCCCGATTTACCGGGGGTGACTTAATCAGGTTTTTGCTTAACCGTGAAGCAACCAGTTACTACCCAACACTGCCTACATGTACATTATGTAGGCCTAAAGTAAACTTTCCCCCTCCCCCCCAATTGCTTTAACTGTGAATATCGGTTATCCGTGAACCCTTAGCCAGTCATTACCCAGGATAATCTGGAGTTTACTGTAATTGCTTTTATGTGGATATCTGTAGAATTGTTTTTTATGATAATTTTTATAAATATAAACTTTGTTTCTGACTTATTAGTTTAACCTGCTTTCTACTGTATAAATTATAATGTGGATGTTCTTTTCATTGTAGTAGGAGTTTGTTTATTAAATTATTAAAATATACGTTAACAACAGTCAATGTTGGCTTTTTGACGTGAATACGTCTTTAAATTTGTAACCATAGTGGGCAATCCAGAAAATCTAATGATAACAAAATTGGGGGATACAGTTTGGCATTGCAGCTCCAAATCTATTGTATACATCTAAAATTCAATTACACCAATCAATTGCAAAAGGATCAAAGAATTTGTTACATTGAATGAGGACTGCGAAGTAACACGTGTGGCGGGGCTGGGGGCACCGCCATTTTGAGTTAGTTTTGCCGCATCTCATAATTTCCGTGTAATATAACTTTTGACGTTGAGTAGCTACTACACTCATTTAAGTTTTAATCAACAGCTCTAGTCAGTATCAATTTATTGAGTGTATAAAACATTTGTGTGGCGTGGTATGGTCAAATTGTATGAGTTTAAAGTAAAAAAAATTTAAAACTTAACACAATGTCAGCCTAAACTCGTCAAAAAGCCAAGTCGAAATACAAAAATCGTATATGGTTGGAAACAGCATCTCAAGAGCAATCCAGTGATACCCATGAAATCCCATGTGATCTAGTGAAGCGGTGCCGGGAATGTAAACACGTAGACTTATTCACGTAAAACAAACGGCCGTGTCCCCGACACAGCCAAACCCCATCTTTTTTATTTATTTTTGTGTTGGTTATTTATGATATTTTATGTGTGTTTTTGTGAAATGTAACAATGTTCTATAATGTTTTTTTTCTGAAATAATAGTTCATTAAATCGCTTGGCTCTATTGTTAGAATCATTCGAAAATTACAAATTCAGCATCTCACAATAGCTGGCCCAGGTATACTGATCTACAGAGAAACCATGATTTCCTGCAAATAACTATGTTTTCCACATAGTAAACACTGGCACAGCTAAAGTCACAGTTAGTAAGCACTACATGTCTTCTGCCCTCAAGAGGTACCAGGAACAGTTTTATTACCGACCATTACTCTCTTGCAGTGTACAGCTGTGTAAAAAGAGATGATCACAGCGAACAGAGAAGCAACCTAGCATCAGTTAAATATTCTTCTTCAGCAAGACTTGACAAAGGACTATTGCAACAAAACCTTGATTTAAAAACTAACACCATTTTACAAACAATATGATTAAACAAACAGCTAAAATTTATAACTTAATATTGAAAACCTTTTAAAGCTATTAACTGTACACCTTCATTGCATGTTTCAATACTTTTAAATCATTCACAATTCTTTCAGCTTATCACTTGAGCTTTAAAGTGGAAATTTTCAGATATTCTCACCAAGTTTAAACCCACTTAGCACTACGACGTTGAAAAAACATTGATGTGACGTCCTTTCAAAAAGTGGGGGACATCTCTATAACATCTCCCACTTTTTGATGGGACGTCGCATTGATGCTTTTCAACGTCATCGTGCTGTATGGGGTACCACAAAACATTTTTTATGAGAAAATCTTAAACAGGGCAAATAAGTTATTTGCAAACAAAATTTAAGTTACAATTGTATTCATAGTAGTAATAATAACAGTAGTAATAATTATATCAGTGGCTGAACTGGAAACCATAACACAAACATGGCATGCACCCATGTAAAAATATTCCAGACACTCTTGAAATCAAACACCAGCATCATAAAATACCAATAAGTAAAGATACTTAAGTACATTAAATACTTACTTGAATGTAATGTCTAAATTAGTACATTTACTCACTGTAATCTAATGTCTAATTAATAATATATGGGCACACAAATACAACACTCACATCACACTCACCATGCCCACGCGACCACGATGCCATTTTGATTGATTAACAGAAACAAACACTGAAAGGGTTAAATTGATGCTAAAAGTTTGAATAACAAGATGTTATACTGATAAAACATTTAGAAAATAATATTATTGTTTTTAAACACTTTAAATCAATTCATTGAAATAAAATATAAATTAATAACTTTCAAAAAGTCACTCTGTAAAGTACAAAACAAGTTGCATAGGGGTCAAGCAAGTTTCCGTAATAGAATACATTGAGATTCAACGTCAAAAAATGACTAATTCATTTATGACAAACGAAACTACGTAAATTCTACATCACAAAAAGTACACAACCTAAATTTGACATTTCTATGTCACTGTGACGTGTTTGCGACTAGAAGTGCTGTATGGGAAGTTATAAAATATGAGATAGCACATAAGAGGCAAGATGGCAAGAATGTGTTGGACATAAATGTCACATTATGAATATAATTGTTACTCAAATGCTAACTCCAACCATTTATGTATAAATAAATGTATATGATTTAAATTTATAAATTTTATGAAGAATTAATAACTTTATCTTTATGAGGATACTTATTAAGGATTTTTATGGAAGAAAGTGCTCTGAAATACATGCACATATGTTATTTTAGAATGGTGGATTTGTCATTCGTGTATAAATTCATAAATTTAAATAATCAACACCTAGTATAGCATATTTCTCTTATTTTTTGGTGTAATTTGATTCCAGAATTCCTCCATTGGATCGCCAGTATTTCAAGTTCTAGCTACAGATCCTGATGATCCAAATACTCCAAATGGCAAGATTTTATATAAGTTCTTAAATGACAAAACTGATTCTCTTGCATTTAGAATTGGTGAGTTAATTTTTTGTATATTCTTACTAAGCACTCTTTTTAGTCCAGTTTCCTTGAAAAATATAGACATATATATATATATATATAAATACATGAGTATGCACGGTATTTTGTGTATGTTTGTATGTATATGTATGTGTCCTCTCTAATGGTTTTTTAACTGAGGAACAGATTGTAATTAAACTTTATAAGAGAATGGTAATGATATGATCATCAACTCCCCATAAACTTTCATTTAATAAAAGCATGTCTTCTCTACTTATTAAAAGTGAATATGCAAACTTCTTATCACACAGGTGTAATATCTATGCAGCTGTAGCTGTTTACCAGTGTGATACTTCATGTTATATTAAGGACATGTCCACACTCTTTCCAAGAGGTAATCCTGCACCAGTTTGTACGTACAATTTGTAGCCAATTTTGGGTTCTTTCATTTAACATGTGAAATATTTTGTCTAGTCAATTTACTCTCAAAAAATAATAAATTTTTTATTCTTGTAATTTTCCAAATTATTCAGTGTATTATATTATATAAAATGTATGATATTATTATACAGGTATTATACATTTTGTAGTATATTAATATGATTCCACTAACCAAGCACTTGCATTGCTGTTGATATACACTGCATACAGGGTGATTCTAAAATCATGGGACAAACATTGAGGGGTGGTAGAGCTCACTAAAACAAACAATTATTGTATAGGAATATATGGGCGGGAGTGACGCGTTGAGGCACAAACACAAAAATAACACATGAAATGCAACACATTGTTTATTTACAACGTCGCCGCTAAATGCCTTTTTACAGCAATGTTTATAATAATTGCTCAAAATTGCTACCACCAACAGTAATGCAAGCTTGGTAGCGTCGGTGGAGTAATGCTGATGCTGATGCAGCAGGTCACTGGCGCACCATTGGCCCACCATTGTCAGCCAATTATTCATATGTAGAGGTCGCCAAGCATGCGTGACTGTTGGTGGATGCATTTCCAGCAGCTGTTTTAACATTTTCTGTACGGAATCACTCGTTACGTATGCTGCTAATGAACATTTTATGTTTCCGTTAATGTATTATGTTTTTGTGTTTGTGCCTCAACGCGTCACTTCCGCCCATATATTCCTATTCAATAATTGTTTGTTTTAGTGAGCTCTACCACCATTCAATGTTTGCCCAATGATTTTAGAATCATCCTGTATAATTCATTTACACATCACAGTGTAGCCATACTGATTACATTACCACATGGCTTGCATTTTATATTAAATAAAATTACGTTAATTTATTAGAAGATGGTATTATTTTGGTTTCCAAAAACTCATTAAATTAGCTATTAGTCAAATTTGAACAGCCAATATGTATGATTTGTTGCATGACAGGAACAGTATTAGTAGAATGGTTTGGCCAATTCAGGTACAATGGTACCCGGCACAATTGGCTGCCATGTTGTAATGTTACTTATGGCCACCATCTTGGATCTGGGTGACTTTGACAATGTGCTGACAACCTTCACCTCAGACAACCTGAAACGGGAAAAAAAAAAAAAAAAAAATTACAAATTACAAAAAAAACTTTTAATTTGTTTAAAATTGTTAACATTTTGGGAAAAAAATATAAATTATTCCACGCAAAATGTTTGTGTTTTGAAACAAAGCTGGCGGAGCACACACCCTCCCAGCATGAAGAGCAGCAGACATCTGAACCCCCACCAGTATTTTTTAATTTGTTAATATGTAATGCCCCTCCCCCTCCTAATTCTCACATATAGCTTGAACCCTTTTACCCCCACCACAAATTTGTATTGGCTCCCCTCTAACATCTAATTGGATTTATGTTACACCTCCTCCAACCCCCAAATTTTTATTGGCTCTTCTTAACTTCCTTCCACCCCAATCACCACCAATTTGTGTTGACTATTTAATTGCCCCATTATCCTCCTCCAATCATCAGATATTTTTTTGGTTTTCCATCACAACCAACCTCCTCCCCCTCGCCTCTCACTATTTACTCACACCTTTGCTCCATTCACTCCAGCCCTCCTCAAAGTGACTCCGTCCCAGCCAATCAATTTAGCCTGCTCTTCATCGGATATTTGTTCTGTTCCCTCTCACTCCCACCATAGTCAGAGCAATTATTTGCCTTCACTCCCCTACCACTACCAGCTCAATATTTTCAGCATTTTCCACTAAAGCATGCTAGTGGGGAAAGTAGTTCATGTGAACAAAGTTGTACAATGCACAGTTCCTTGTCTGATGCGAGTGGCGATGGATCACTCTCATCCCTAGTCTTTTTAGCATTTATTCTGGTAAGTTATTTTATTTTCAGCTATTCCATTACATGAGGTTGTGGGGTATTATCAGACCTGCTCGTAATTACACATGAATCTTTTTTTTCCCCACAAAATTAAAAAAATTTTGCCCAAATTTCAAGTACCTGTTAGGACTAGTTAGCATTTGGAGCAATAAGTAACCTCATCAAATATAATACCAGAACTTCATATTTTTTAAATTTATATATATGCCATTAATCTCATTTGCAAAGGCAATACTTTGGTACCCGTGTCACTAATGTGACGCACCGTTTGAGTCCACCCATTGTGCTCAGAAATCTGAAAAGCATATAAAATATGCCTTACATAAGTGTAAGAAATGATGCATACACTTTCTCTATGAATACCTTTAAGATTGCAGGTCCTTCATTTGCTAAAATGTGATTCATCACCATTCACAGCAATAACTCAAGATAAAATTCCATCATCGTATGAGCAGCTATTACGCCCCCAGGACTGTAGCAGGTTCTCGGATGAACAATGGAAACACGGTGTGGGAAGCGAAAAGTGAAACCATTTATGAACCCAGAAATATATAATAAATCAAAATCCTGAACAAGAAAAATACATTATAAGGAAAATGGGTAAAAAGGGCATGTTTGGTTGCAAATATTAACCAAAAAATTAATTACATATTGAAACAGATTAACAAGTTTGCCCCCCCCCCCCTCAGTAAATATTAATTTTTTTATCTATCATATTGGGAAAACAATTGTGTGTAGTATACAGATACAATATCTGGCTTTCGTTTAATAACCCAAAACAGAGTAAAGATCATCTCCCTGCCTCATGTTATGTGATATGCACTGTGGGGATCCCAAGCATTCTCCCACCAAGGCATAGACACTCAGCATTTAATAATTTACTCTCAGTTCTAAAATCAGTACATTTTGAAATATAGATAGCTAAAAAAAAATAATTTCCATACTATTACTCCTCATGCAGCAATATCTCCAGCTGCCACTGACCAAATATAAAACATTTGTTCTTACAAATAATTTACATAGAAAATTTTGTGGGGGAAATGTTATATACTGTGTGACTCAATGAATTTTGCTACCAATATAAATTCTATTAGACACACACCCATACATCTGTCGTGATTTAGCATGGTAAAATAAATTTACATAAAAAAAATATGAGACTTATATAATTTTAACTATTAAATATAGGCCTCCCCCAACCCCCAAGATACTTCTCAGTTGCCCCCACAAGATAAAGCGATACCTTGCGTAAGACAATTTTTCCTATTCTGTAAACTCCTCAAGTTTATCCGCGCAAAGTACATAGAAAATTTTAAGCTATGCTACTATTTTACAAAAATTGAATATGAAAACACAAATAAAAAAATATTTATCTCCATTGATTGTAAAAAGAATGGGGTTGCAGCATGTTCTTTCACATCAAATCCATGAGGTTATCATCACTTTCAGAGCAACAATCCTTCCTTGTTTTGGGGGAAAAATCTGTTGAGTAAAATCACAGCATGTACACTGATTAATACATATGAATAAATTGCTATATAGAGCACAAATATTAATTTTGCATCAGGAATTCACATTACTACTTCCTAGCATAGTTCAAACATTCCAAGCTACCATTTTGCATTTTTCAAATATTTAAAACCACAATTTTGCACCCAATTTGTTGCCGGCCCATCCGATAACACTATAAGTATATACTGACAAGAGCCAGTATTGTACTCTTTGTATCCCAACACACAAGTATTTTCATTTGCTGATGCATATACCCTTAAAGCCAAAAAAAACTGGTATAGGTGTGCGTATGCAAATAACAGAGGTATGGAACCAATCAGAGTAATGCGATGCGGTCAGCAGCTAGATCGGTTACTGCTGCTACAATGGCAGGTTATCAAGATTTAAGTGAGTTTGAACGTGGTGTTATAGTCGGCGCACAAGAGATGGGACATATCATCTCCGAGGTAGCGATAACATCTGGATGTTCGCGTACGACCATTTCACGAGTGTACTGTGAATATCGGGATTCCGGTAAACATCACATCTTTGACATCGCTGCGGCCGGAAAAAGATTGTGGAAGAATGGGACGAACGATGACTGACGGGAATCATTAAATGTGACAGACATGCAACCCTTTCTCAAATTGGCGCTGATTGGATTTGTGGACTGTCCTGCAGGATTCATGGTGTGAATTGCCTCCTGCATACCTTCAGACATTAGTCGAGTCCATGCCACGTCGTCTTGCGGCACTTCTGCGTGCTCGCGGGAGCCTTACACAATATTATGCAGCTGTACCAGTTTTTTTGGCTCTTCAGTGTATATAATTAAAAATATTTGCACATCCAAATTTGTTTTACATAATGTTCAAATAGTACTTAAACATTTAAAAAAAACCTAGGGTGTGGCTGTGTCGGGAACACTGCCGTTTATTTTGCATGAATAAGTCTACGTTTTTACATTCTCGCATTTAAGATGATTCAGTGACCTGATAGAAATATATTTTATATAAATTTTACTTGTTTTACTGCAAAAACACCCCAATCTTCATAGCCCTTCTCACTATCACATTTCGTGGTGTATATTGCAAATTACTTGAAGCCCCCATGAAGTTCCTATTATGTGTGATTAATAATGAACATATACAACATTTTCAGGTATTATTTTCCCAGTTTTCGGAAAAGCAGTGATTCTTAATAATTACCCTGTAATTTTTGTTTTGTAACTGTTTTATTGTTTAGAAATACCAGTTCTTCACAAGCAAAGTGTTTTATGTAAAAAATAATCAGTTATTTTTTACAGACAGTTATTCTGGACTGATAACATCCTCCCAGCTTCTGGACCGTGAAACAAAAGACAAATATGCATTGGTAGTTGTAGCTCAAGACCAAGGAAATCCACCACAACAAGCTACAAGAATGTTACTTGTTCATGTAACAGACATTGATGATCACAAACCAATCTTCAGAAGAAAACTGGTAGGTTATAAAGAAGAAAGTGCTGTATGAGTGTTACTGATGTGTAAGATTAATGGTCCAAGTGCCCTTGTGCAGGAACTTGAACTTGGTCCTACCATTCCTTTGTAAGAAATCAAACTGTAAACCAATTTTGTAGATAAAATTTCCATACATTTATATTTTTACACATGTTACATCAACAAATGAAACTTTCACACTTATACAATATGTACTTTACAGATACTTCACTTATCAATTTTGTAAAATGTAACTTATGTGACACAACTAATTAAACTAACACTCTAGCTTTTTGGAACATCAAATTTAGTCAAATTAACACAATTCAAGTCCCTTTGTAAACTTCTCTACTTTGACATGTGACACATTCTTTAGCTCTGCAACATTCCTCTTTGATGCAACATATTTAATTAGAACAGTTCTGTTTATAGGCTTTATATTTCTCTACCTGGCATTTTCCATTTAATTTAATTTTATGTTACAATTTTCCTGACATTACGTATTCCTAATTAAAAATAACCACAATCCTATGGCTTACATTTTATACTTGACCTACACAGTTCTGTTTCTTACATTACAAGCTCAAATGGTTCAGAGTGGGTATCAGTTTCTACTAATTGCTCATTGTTTGGCATATTTTCTACAACTGATTCCTCTATAACTTACTAACTTGCTATCTCTAGTTCAACATCTTCAATTTTTCTGGTTTCTACAATATCTACGCTCTTAAAAGGAGAAACATGTTCTTCAAACACAACATTCCTCCTTAAAAATTATTCTTTCTCTCTCTAAGCTACAGAACCTATATTAGGGTGTCTACCAACCGGGAAATCAGGAAGACCGGGAGTGAGGCTAGAATTTGACAAGACCAGAAATAAACCAGGAAAAAGTCTGGTTCATCAATTATTCCAGGAATTTTGTTTTGCATTGGTGTTCCTCTTTATACAATGATGCTCTGCCAATTTAATTTAGAGTGCCTCTAGTGAGTAGCGAGTGAGCAATTCTCCACCATTAAACACCCTTCCCTCCTTCTTCTGAAACCTTACCCTCCATCAGTCAACCTAAAACTGCCTTTCATCCAACCTCTTCCGCTGCAAATGCTAACTAGACGTGTCCTACTAACTAGACATGGCCGCTTGGAAATCTTGGCACACATTAAATGAAAAACTGGTATGAAACTCTAGGTTCATGCAACAAAAAGAGTCAAGCAATTTTTTTTTGTTTATCTTCAAGTGAGGGAGGGGATCAGTCAATAGCAAATTTTAAAACATGGTATTTTCATGTACAAGGAGGAATAATTATCTTGGTACATATATAATATGAGACCCTGATAACTGGTATGCATGCTAATGAATTGGTATGTCTGACATTGCTGGATTTGTTAACTCTTTGCCTTTTGCCATTTCACCAAGCAAGCCATACCTTCAACGTCTTTGTCGGTGAATGCAAGGTTCCCACGGTCTTTGAAAATACTTGAAATGTAAAAAAATCAAGGGACCCTAAAAGTGTTTGAAACAATTTTCAGGTCCTTGAAAATGCTTTATGTTTATAGTGTTTATAGATAGATAGATATATATATATGTGTGTGTGTGCATGCGTGTATGCATGCGCATGCGTGCGTGCATGCGTGTGTGTGGTTTTTATTCACGACAAGTTGAAGTGGTGTACAGCTATTATATATAAGGAAATATTTATGGTAAGTAAAAGTGAATTTTAATGGAATTTTGTGCCATCTTTTGAAACATACAATAATTCAGGTTTGTTGCATCTACAATCATTATCAGCATTTGTGGCAACATACCCATTTTATTTTCAGTTATTAGCAGTCCTTTGTGTGCATCGTTTTTGAGCTGCAGCCATGTTTGAGTAGAATGTACATTGAATTTAATTTCCCTGCGTTCTCAAGTGCATCCTGCGAAAATGCTGGGAGGGAAGTGTGTTTTAGAGATATGTGGTTCTCGCACAATATTTATTAATTATAATTACTGAAAGTGCTCAACAATTAAAGCCATGTTAGATCTCGAGTAGGCCTCAGCTGCAGGATATGCGTTTGCATGTAAAATAAGTTCTTTCACTACTATCGTATTTTTTGTGATATCACTTTCAAACAAAAACCAATTTGCAGATTTTGAAACAAACTGTAGTGCTTCTGGATTCAAAATTTTTTTTTAAAGATTATAAGAACATGATATTATTGATTGTAAGGTTTGCATAAGAACAGTTTTCAGGCTATTTGTTCAATCCTTTTAAAAGCTGTGTAACTCTCTTACCTGATATGAGCTGTTTAAAAAAGTTGCAGTCGCTGACATTGTATCTCTTCAAACAAAGGAAAAATGTGAGATTTTGTAATAAAACACCTGAAGATAAGTCTCGGGCCGCAACGTGTAGCATGGACTGAGAGGTGAAGAGAGTAGGAGATCAGGCTGGCCAACACATCCACTCGGCTGTGGGGCCATTATGCATGCATCTTTACAGTCATATCTCCAAGGCAATGACAAATACCGGCGATAGCCAAGTTAAATTCTATTTTTCCGAGTGTTACCTGGGATTTTTGAAACTTATTCGGTAGCTGGATAAAATATATACTGATCATATTAAACATTTCAGAACTTAATTTTTTTATTAAAGCTTAGTAAAGTTTTCTGATAACATCCTACGTGAAGAAGTAACAAAGAATTTAATGCATACACATAAAGGAAATCCATAAATTTTCGAGGAGCATGAAATTAAAATAAATAGGTTGACATACATAACTATTGGATTTACGTATCTAGCTCTGCGACACTATTTTATTGCTAATAAAGATGTAGGAAAAGTTAGAGCAAAGAAATGCTGTGTATACACCTTTCAGAAAGTTTGGAATATTGTGAGATACGGCAATGTGGGTGGTAGGTATTATATAGTTTATTTGTGATCAACAGAGAGCGCATGAAAGCATTGAACTTGCCTGGGACAAGCTGAAAACAGCAGTTGATAATTGTCCACAACCTCCAGAAACATTTCCAGATCTCATAAGAGCTGACCAGATGGAATGGGACCGTCATCTGGAAGATGACATTAACACATTGATTGCAATTATGCAATGGTGTTTCAGGGACCTGTACAATGCACATGTAGGTCATACACGGTACTAACCTGTAGTGGGAAAAAAGAAACCCTCCCTAGTCAGAGACACCATTAAGTTAATTGTAATGTACTTTTGTGTTTCTGTGATATTGGGAAAAGTTTTTTTGTTAAAAACACTTTGAAATTCACATTTTGTATAGGTAGCATTGGTAACTTCTAATTACTATGCTTTCTGTTATTTATATTCTATTCTTGTGTGCATTCTGTATGTATATTCCAAACGTTTTGTGAAGTGTTTAGTTATAAAAATTTGCTTTTAACTAACATTAGTCAATTGTGTATCTTCGTTTGCCAGATATTTTACAGGGACCATTTGGAATGATGCAGCAGA
This sequence comes from Clitarchus hookeri, assembly GCA_002778355.1. Classification (NCBI taxonomy): domain Eukaryota; kingdom Metazoa; phylum Arthropoda; class Insecta; order Phasmatodea; family Phasmatidae; genus Clitarchus; species Clitarchus hookeri. The sequence goes on along the minus strand of NQII01000149.1, from coordinate 1,006,312 downwards.
CCATATGCAGCCCGCTAGTAGGACATGATTGATGTATACACTGGAGAGCCAAAAAAACTGGTATAGGCATGTGTATGCAAATAACAGAGGTATGGAACCAATCAGAGTAACGCGATGCGGTCGGCAGCGCCTATATAAGACAACAAGCATCTGGCAAAGTTGCTAGATCGGTTACTGCTGCTACAATGGCAGGTTATCAAGATTTAAGTGAGTTTGAACGTAGTGTTATAGTCGGCGCACGAGAGATGGAACATAGCATCTCCAAGGTAGCGATAAAATTTGGATTTTCGCGTACGATCATTTCACGAGTGTATCGTGAATATTGGGAATCCGGTAAAACATCACATCTTCGACATCGCTGTATCCGGAAAAAGATTGTGAACGAACAGGACGAACAACGACTGACGAGAATCATTAAACGTGACAGACGTGCAACCCTTTCTCAAATTGGCGCAGATTTCAATGCCTCCTGCATACCTTCAGACATTAGTCGAGTCCATGCCACATCGTCTTGCGGCACTTCTGTGTGCTCGCAGGGGCCCTACACGATATTAGGCAGGTGTACCAGTTTTTTTTGGCTCTTCAGTGTATATTACACTCACAATATGTCAAGTCTGAAAACAATTTTATTGATTTGCAGCAAGTTTAACTGGGAGCAGTGTGTATCGTAGTTATGAGTTGTGATTTTTTTCAAAGGTAGTTTTCATACGTGCACATTTTACCAAGAATAGCATATATAGTCTATTCGTGTTTTCTTCACACTTTATGAATCAAACCTTTGAAAAATCACCCTTTAATGACATGTCTGGTTGTTTCCTAAATATGTTGCATATCACAAGCATTTTATTCTTGTATTAACATAGAAGGACCTTAATTTTAGTTAGAATAAAATTTTACTTATATTCTATCTAAAAGTTATAATATTTCATCTATAATCAATGTGAATAAAACCTAGTAAGAAATAGTTCATAGGCAAAATAATATTACACTGACTGCGTAAGAATCCGGTGCGCTGTCCCTTAGGTGTAATTTTCCAGATACGGTTAAACTTTGTTTGCACAAGGCAGAGAAATATGCTGGAAGTAGAATTTAAGCAGAACTTCAGAAAAGTTGGAAGTAACCGTGAATCATAATCACGTAGGCACTTTGTTACACTGCCGGACAATGAAAATAGCGCACCACAAAAAACCATGAAACAATGTAAATAGCAAGAACATGGGCCGGTATACACATTATCCCATATTGGTAAATTTTCTTTTGACTACATATCCGGCAGTGGCGCTGCAAACACCGACCAGCGCTCATAGACGCTGGCGTGTAGTCGAAGCTGCATTAACATAAGAAACATTAGATGATACCAAGAAAGCATACAGATTGAAAAAGAATGTTGGGAAGACGCCAAAGACGTCGCTTTACAGAATTGACGAACTTCAAGAGCGGACTCATAATTGGGCTGAAACCTGCAGGATGGTCTTTTCTCTGTATAGCTCACCATGTGAATTGTTTGGATCATACTGTCCAGTGCTGTTGTGAGCAGTGGGTACGTGAAGGAACCCATACATGGAGGACCAGCTCAGGACGGATGAGGTCAACTAAAAAACTACAAGTCGAGAGGATCAACGGATCATGCACACCAGGCACTGAGGGATCCCATGGCGACACAGTCCACGATACTGGCCAGTGTTGGGACTCATGAGTGCCAACCAACCATTTCCTGATGCCTTGCAAAGGTGAATCTGTGATCCCAGTGCCCATTACATGTGCTGTCATTAGCTCTGCAACAGCAGCAACTCTATTTGCAGTGATGCCAGGCCAGAGCAATGTGGTATGTCACAGACTGGTGATGTGTGGTGTTAGTGGTGAGTTCCACTTCATTATGGGAACTGATGATCATGGTGTCAGAGTGTGGAGGCCTCTGGAAAACACTACAAGCCCAACATCGCTGTCAAGCATCACACTTCCCTTATGGAAGGCATTTTGTGATAAGCAGATATGCTCTCATTTTTTTACAGGCAAAACTGACAGTCCAGCAGTACGTGAATGAGATCCTATGCCCTCATCTGCTTACATTTCTGGCCAGGATTCCAGGTTCAATGTTCCAGCAGGATAATACCAGACTGTACACTGTAATGGGTTGCCCAGGACTGCTTCTGTCATGTTAAAACTCTACCATGGCTTGTCCACTCCCGTGACATGTCCCCAATCAAGCATTTATGGGATCAATTGAAACACCAGCTGCCACCATGCCACAGCATCTGGGATTTGGAATACACCATCCAACAATTGTGATCCTGTCTGTCTCAGGACATCATCAGGCATACCACAGATCCAAATGTATTTGTTATGCTGCTCTATTTTTGTGATCATGTGTATTACCTATCTGTATTACTACCTATAAAGATTCAGTACCATCTGATGCATCTTTCTGTGTGCACAATTTTAATTGTCTGGCAATGTATATTCACAGTACGTACCTCAAATCGCAATAGTGAGAAAGACTATGAAGATCAGAGAAATTGTGAAATTGTGGATTCTGAATTTATATTATATGTGGAAAAACTTCTCGTGCAGGTTGAGTATGAATGATATTTTTTCATGTGTTTTAAGTTTAGTATATATATTGATTAATGAGACCTAACTGATGGTACACATTGAAACTATGCATTGTCATCTTGGGCATACTATTTGGAGGAAGACAGAAAGTTTTGATGAAGAGTTATTGGTACAGATGTAATTAATCAATCTGTATTTTTTTATAAGATCAGTGTTGATTCTATCTCTTGCAAGCATTGTATGGTAAAACCTGGTTAATTCAAACTCATTTCATTCAAAATTCTATGTAAATTGAAGTTCTTGTTAGGCCCCAAACATAAGAATGGAATTTTTTTTAATGCTTTGGAGTTTGATTAATTCAAAGTTTTGCACAATATGTTATTTAAAATTAAAATTTCTCAAAAGTGTATGTAAAATTCAGATAATTGATTAATGTTGCAGTAATTATACTTTTTCTGTGTAACAAAATAATGAGCTTCAAAATGTTCACCATATACATACTCGCATCAGACTGCAGCAGGTGGCGGACATTCAGCTGCATGCGGCTGCCTTGTATGCACACGTCTGTCAGCAGGCAAACAAAGAACTCCTGTAGTCTCACTACCCTTTTCTGCCTGTTTTTTTTTGCCTGACCTTGTTTATGGTAGAAATGAAAGAATGTGAGGTACAGAAGTTCCATGTCAAAAATACATTATCTTATGGCACTTCAATTATTATCCTTGTTTTTTTTTACTATTGAAATAACATGGTTGGAAATAAGCAAAAGTATAATGCAAATACTATTTTAAAATTATAAATAATTAGGGAAGTGGATGAAATGAGGCGAGTGAGACTTATATTACACAAGCGTACAGTATCCCACTTTTAACACTGTCCACTTAATTGAAAAATCATGCTTTATTTAAAAAATCACGTTAGTGAAGGGGCAGAGGTTACAAAAATTAAAAAAATTTCTGACATTGAAGACTATTTGTTTGAGAGGTTTTCGGCTGACTAACATGACTTAATAACAACTGCCCATATATATAACGTGTGGAATGTGTCTGAGACAGCATCAGATAAAGATTGACTCACCTACCATGATCGGTGGATATTGTGTGATGGTTTTTCCATGCAGATAGTTTCCAAGCTGTCTTTTTTTTCACTGTCCCCTTTCCAATGGTCATCAGAAAAAAAATATAGGGAGGGGAGTGATGCTTTGACAGCTGCCTGGCATGGCATGGAAATGGAAGACAGCAAAAACTCGCGGCAGAAATCTATTTAGGTGTTAATGTATTTTTGGGACCATGAAATGCACATCTATCACAATTTTTTTTTGTCCAGACCCGTACATAGGCCTCCTACCGTACGTCAACATCATTCTTTTTCTGGTAGCACTATCACTGTGATTCACCATTAATTTTTTAACTTCTCTGTTAATGCACAAAGTTAATGCTTATGAGGCAGCTAGTGGTGTGCTAAGTTTAGGTGAAATCAATATTATTTTAAAACTCATTTCATTTGCTGGTACCTGTTTATGAATTACATTTATGAAACTTTTCATATCCAATCACTTAGTTTCTCTATACATTTTTTGGAACTGGAAATTGTGTAAATGGGTGCTAAAGTTATACAGGCTATGTAGCACAAATTTATCTTAATTATTATGGCATACATTTACAGTCATCACTGAAAGTGTCATATCGGCAAGTTGCTGACAAAAAGACTGCACACCAGTTCAGTGGTTGTATAAAGATGTGGTTTAGCATATGGTGCATGTGTCTAAACCACCTTTTTGTCCCAGTGCATATTGGCTTCAGACACATAATATCAATTACAACAAGAAGTTACTGATATAACTAATGAGCTTACTTTTCTCAACATGAGTGCAATTAGTTTTTAAATAATTTCTTAAAAGCTGAGTTGGTAGGAAGGACTTGACTTCTCTTTGAAAGCAATAACTGTAGAAATGAAACCAGAAACTTATCCAACAGTAGTGAGACAATTAAAAATACACCCATGACTTACCTGGGACTTGAACCCAGAAAACCTCATGCTATAAGCTAGCGTGCAATCCACTGCATTTGAAGGTCGGATTTAGAGTATCAACTTTGCATTTAATAAGTCTAGTGTTTTGAATGATAGGGTTTACTATCCTAAAATATTTACAGGCCTTAATTTGGAAAATAAGTGTCTGAGCCACATAAAACATGTAAGTTTACATGGTTTACCATAGCGCTACTTGTGTGAAAAATTGGATGGAAATAGGTTTTTTGATTTCTGAGATACAACTTAAAAAAACTTAATTTTTTGATTTAATGCTAATGTACAAAATTGCGAGAAAAAGATGCTCTATATATGATGCTTCTAATGTATACTGTCTACATACATATTTTGGTTGAATTTGGTTAAATTGTTTAATATATATGTCAAACTTACAAAATGATTTATGAAGCTGCCATTTTGAACATCGTTGTCTGACCCATTTAAATCATTAAAGTTTACACAGCCTTCTGTAGTATTTATGGTGTGCACAACTTGGTAAAATTTATTTTAAATGTTCCAGTGTAACATTTTATGGGAAACTGTTGATTGTTCCTTGAGATATGGCATAAAACTTCCATATTTTTCACGTGCAGATCTTCATAAATGGAGGACAAAAATGTAATGTAGCACATTCGATGGTTGTATACTGCCAATATACAAATTCAAGTTAAAATATATTGCATAGCTTTGTAGATAAAGCACACAAAACTAAAATTATTTTATAGCCATCATTCTGAAAATAAGTGTGCCACACTTAAGAAAATACATACATTAATATGGCATACCACAGTAAGAATGGGTTGATTGTTTCCCGAGATATGAGATAAAAACTTTATTTTTTGATGGTGGGGCTATCTTACAAAATGGCAGAGAAATGAGGCTCTGCATAGACTGATTTGATAGGTTTAATAGGCACTGCCAGCATACAAAATAAGGTCGGAATTTATTTTGTTAATACATTATACTAAGCTAAAATATTTGTGTAGCCACCATTATGAAAATAAGTGCCTGACCTACTTAAAACATCCCAGTTTACACCACCTGCTATTTGCTTGCCAAATTTGTTAGGAATGTGTAAATTGTTTACCAAGATATGTCAAAAAACTTGATTTACTCACATGGTGCTATCTTAAAAAATAGCAGACAAAAGATTCTCTATGGGCAAACAGTTGATAGTTTTAATATATGCTGACATCATACAAAGTTTAGTTGAAATTGATTACATGGTTTCAAAGATATAGCATTGTAAGCTAAAATCAGCTATATAGCCGCCATTTTGAAAATAAGTGTCAGGCATTATCAAAACATATCACTTAAAATTATCTGTATCAGTACTACATGTTTGCCTAATTTTGTAGGAATCGGTAAATTTTTTGCTGAGTTATGACATAATAACTTTATTTATTAGTGTGGTGCTATATTCCAAAATGGCAGACAAAAGTGATTGTTTTTTGGTATATATGGTGCATGTAATAAATACTTTCACTATATAAAATATGGTCGAAATTGGTTAAATAGTATGGCAGATAAACTAAATAAATTAAAAACATTTGTATGGCTGGCAGGCATTTTGAAAAAAAGTAATTAATTTCAATAACTTATATTTACATGGCCTACTATAGTGTTGCTTTCATGCTAAATTTGGTGAGAATTGGTTGAATAGTTTTAGAGATATAATTTAAAATCTCCATTTTTTCAATTAGTGCTTTATTACAAAATGGCATACCAACAACAATATCCATTTCAAAATGTTATTCTTACACAATGGTCTTCCAGCATACAAAATTTGGTTTAAATCGGTTGAATGGTTCCTGAGATATGACATATCACCCAAATTATTAAAATGGCCACCATTTTGAATGTAAGTGCCTGACATGGTCAAAAACTATAAAAGTCTGGTGTGCTTACTTAGTATTATATGTGTACAATGTTTGGTGAAATTCTGTTAAAGCGTTCAAAAATTGAAATGGGGGGGATATACACACGCAGGCACACACATTCATACACACACAGACACACAGACAGGAAAGTGATCTCATAAGTCTTTCTTTACTTTGGAAAGTATGCTAACAATGCAAAAAATGTATTTTATTGTAAGGATAATGTCAAATGCAAAGGTTGAGATGCAAAGGCCATCTAAATAACGAGTTTTTTCCCCTTACCACATAAACCCCACACTGTCAAAGGACTGTTGGAAGTACTGATTTAATTAAATAAATAAAAGAGTCCTCCTTTGACAAAGTGGAGTTTATATGGAAAGGTAAAAAACTGGTTATTTAGATGGCCTTAGAATCTTAACCTTTGCATTTTATATTATCCTTATAAGAAAATACATATTTTGCATTGTTGTAATTGACAGGTTCACAGCCACATTATTTTAACAGATCACTACACTTGCTCTGTTTTTTTTTGTAGCTACCCCAATATTAAAAAAAACAAAAATATTAGGGGTTTGGTTGCCATTTTTGATATTGTTCTTGGTAAGCAAAAAGCATTGTCTGAGTTTGCTTTACTCCACAGGAAAAAAAAAACATTACACATTGTTTTATAACTACTGATTCTACAACCATGTTTTCTGTGTTGTACATATCATTTTCAAGAACTTGAAATAAAAATTCCTAGAATTCATGGTTGCACTGAAAAGTATGATTTAATAAATTTATAAATTGCAGGAAATAATTCAAAATAGTTTACAAATTTACAATTCTACAATTTTGAAGTTAAAAACGCACTCTCATAGTCAATAACTGTGGTTTTTAGCAGTGGAAAAGCAGACTGATAATAACGGTTTTATTGTAGTCAGCGATTGTAAAATTGCTTTTACACAAACTCTAATATAGCTATCCGCAGTTATACAATTTATGTTATAGACAATACTATAGTACTATAATCAGTAACTGTAAATTCTGAGTTTCAATTACTGTACTATTGCAGTTGTCAACTGATAATTTTCAGTTACAATATGAAGTTGAAAATTGGTAGTAGAGTGCTACAAATATTATACTGACAATTAACTGTATTAATGCGTTCAGCAGCCTAAAATTATGATTGGCAGCCAAAAATTTGCAGTCAGCAACTGAAAATTTGCAGTCGGTAACTGCAACGTTTCAGTTTTACACAACAAATTTTCAGTTGGCAATTGAAAACTTGTAGTCAGAATCTAAAAATTTGCAGCTGAATGAAAATTTTCCAGTAGAGTATGTTTAAGCATGATAAAGAAATCTAAATTCGTCATGCTTAAATTGTATGTGCTAAGTTTATGGTGGCAGTAGCCTGCATTTCTTGAATTCTGTTTACATAGTTACATTAATTGTAAATGAAATTTCACAGCACACGAGAAAGCACATAATGATTTTATAACCTTAAAATCACAAAATATATAATATAGTAAATAATGAGCTGAGAAAGAAACGGGAACAGTTGAGATAGAGGGCAGCAATAAACATACCATTTTTGGAGTTTTGGGCCCAATAATTTGTGTTGGGTACAAAGGGTATCCCTGCCAAATTTGCTCCATATCCATCAGTTGGTGTAGAATTGTATATAGAGAACAATTATGTATACTTAGAAACATATACAGGATGATTCTAAAATCATGGGACAAACATTGACGTCTGGTAGAGCTCTCTAAAACAAACAATTATTGTATAGGAATATATGGGCGGAAGTGATGCGTTGAGGCACAAACACAAAAACATAACACATTAACAGAAACATAAAATGTTCATTAGCAGCATACTTAACGAGTGATTCCGTACAGAAAATGTTAAAACAGTTGCTGGAAATGCATCCACCAACAGTCACGCATGCTTGGCGACCTCTACATATGGCATGATTGGCTGACAATGGTGGTGTGCGTGAAATACCTGGCATATTTGAATCTGTTCGCCAATCACTCCACCGATGCTACCAAGCTTGCATTACTGTCGGTTGTAGCAATTTTGAGCAATTATCATAAACATTGATTTAAAAAGGCATTTAGCGGCGACATTGTAAATAAACAATGTGTTGCATTTCATGTGTTATTTTTTGTTTGTGCCTCAACGTGTCACTCCCGCCCATATATTCCTATACAATAATTGTTTATTTTAGTGAGCTTTACCACCCCTCAATGTTTGTCCCATGATTTTAGGATCATCCTGTATATGTATATTTTAATTTGACAATTACAATTATATTATGTTTCAATTGAGCAATATATCCAGATGTTAATTTTGTACTTAAGTTAATGTGATCAATGCTGCTACTAGTGCCTGTTCATTGTGCTACATCTCAACACCTACCTACTTCTGAACTGAGTGCTATCACCTCAATCAGAATGTCAGAAAATGTTACAGCAGCTTGCCAGAAGTACTTCTGGAATGCACATGATTTTCTGGCTAATACAGTCACATTTGACTAGTCCACTTACATGGTCCTGTAGTTATTTCATGAGGGAAGAACATGGGGCTTTGATTCTTGCACTTTTCTTGCTGTTTTATTGGGCTTTACGCCTATATCAGAGGGAATGCATACCATCATGGACAATCTGATTTTAGACACTACAGGAGAAGCAGTGCTGTGGCTAGCCTCCTTCAGGTACTTAATCTGTGTTGTCTTTGTCTTGTCTGGTGCCTCTTTGTCGGTGACACTTTTCGGTGGGCCGTAGTGCTGAACCCGCATAATTTTGTGTTGTACTTGTGTTGTGTTCAAGGAGTTGGACACTAATAAAACTGTTGAAGTAAACTCTGCATGTGTGTTCTTTTCTTGAGGACCAGTCACTTCACAACCACTGCAGGTTCTGGGCCTTTCCAAACCAGTTGCAGGCATGTGAGTTTTCTGACTATAATATTGTTCTCAAAAGCTTATGGAGTGGCCTGAAATAACTCTATGCCCACTCACTGGTGTTTCAGGGTGTCCTATATCCTTGCTTCTATGGATATTAAAAAATTAATAAGCCTCATCATATTAGACAGTCCACCAACCGTTGATATAACCACTGAACAGTTGACTGTTCCAGAGTCTCGTACACTTTTAATACATCTACACAGAAATGCTGGCACCCATAAATTCTGAAATTATTATAATTCCCGAAACCTTTTATCCCAAATCTTCCCTCCAAACAATTATAAATTTTTACAGTCATTATACTATATACTATGCCCATGCAATAATTGCAATTTACAAATATTACAAAGTGCAGTGCAGTTTCATACTTGTATAAAACATTTTGAAAATATCAGTATTTGCAACACAAACATGTCAATATTTATAAGGCCTTTTCCAGTTTAGCTTGTACTCTGTATAAACTCCCAGAAGTTTTGTATTTTTATCTTCTAAGACATTTATTATCTACTGTAATGTTAAGACAAAATTTCCCAATAATTGAACTGAAAAAATATACAGGTCTAGCATTATGCATATTTTTGGAATTTTTATTTAGCATTGTTATATTTTGAGTTTATTAGTGTTACATAGTGCAGTAGTTTCATTTGTGTATTAACGTTTTGAACATTTCAGTATTTGCTGCACAGAGTTTTGTATGCCAAACATATTGCATGATTTTATTTTTCTATTGTTGTGTTTCGTTGCAAAAAAAGCTTAGAAATGCCTTTCGTTTATATTCAATCTTAAAAAACTTTAAAATGGTACATCTAGTAGCTTTTTAATTAAAATTCACATTACCAATATATAAATTTAAATAACTGTTTTTAGGATGATGAGCCACTATATTTCTCCATATCAGAAGAACTGGATATTGGTACTGAAGTTGGACAAGTGGAAGCCTTAGATGAAGATTTGGGTGACAATGGAAAAATTGATTACCTCATTACATGTAAGTGGCAATCATACATAGCTTTGTGTTTGATATTCTTCTGCAACATATGATAAACCTTTCAGCATGGCTTTGCTACTTCAAGTCTTGATAAGCTTAGTTTAATTTATTACCAGCTAAATTATGGCAGGACTTACTTTTATCCGAGTACTTACACTTCTCTCCACGATTAATTTTACAGTGGCTTCATAACCTGATCACTTTCCATTGTGAAATGCTATATTAACTCCGCAACAACCTTAACTGCAATGTATTTCTGATGGCAATTTAGGAATATAAACTCCTTAAACAAGTCAATCACTGTACTTTTTAATTGGAAATATATAAAAATGATCAAGGATCCAGTGTTTGGTAAGAAAAATAATATTCTTGACTTTATTTCCAGCTTATGTATTTGTAGGAGTGCTGTACCACCAACAAATTTTTTGGAGCTCTAGTGAAAATTCAACCAGTAGCAAGCATAAATACTCCTAGATTGTCTGGATTCTTTTTTTTAAAAGGAAAATTTATTAATTAGTTTAAAAGTAAGCAAGAATATTACATTAACTGTAGATAATAATGTTATACGCTCGCTGCTTTGTCCCGCGCGAGTGAGTGGAAGTGAAATACAGAGTAGTTGGATGATTTATTGACGTGCATGCAATCATTTGCAACCGAAGATGCAGCTGCTTTTGACAAAGGAATGTTTACAAAGCGTGCCTGTTATATCTATCAGGGCGCATGCTGCTCTCAACCTTGGGTATCGGGTGTCTTTGAGACAACTGAAGAATGCTCTGGATTACTGACCTCGTATCTCTCATCTAGACTCAGGGTGCGACGAACCCTCCAGGTCAAGGCCAGCAGCTATAAAGGCACGTTGGGCCTCCGAGCAGACAGTTGTTGAATGGATGAGTTTCAGCAATAAAGGACTACCGAGAAGAGAAGTGCGCGGAGAGAGAAGTGACCAGCTGGAGGAAAATCTGTGACTGCGAACATTAGAGCAGTGAAAAGTACGATTTCAGGCTGGACTATTGGACTGGCTGCGGGAGTGAAAGACATTATAAATGATGACAATATATTGACTGAACATGTGTTAATGATGAGTATGCGTTAATTGACAATACCCGAACCAAGACCTAAAGATGGATGTTAATTAGAGTTGAAATAGACATTCAATATTGTGGACACTGTGAAATAAAAAGAGTAATAGTGAAGACAGATCATTTAATGCTGTAAATAATAGCTGTGTGAATACATTTAAAATCAAATTAAGTTATTTAATTTTTATTAAGACCTCCATCCCTTATGAACTCAGATACGCCCCTCAGGCATCTTTTAACAATAACTACAAAGGAACATTTGTACACAGTGTAATAAAAATCTACCAATTTTCAAATAGCATTTTTATTTGTGGAGAAAATAATTTTTAGGTCAATTAATTTTGGTTTGAATCCTGTTGAGAGTAATTAGGTGCAATTAGTGAATAAAGAATAATGTTGTTTCAGTACAAAGTGGTAAGCACATGGGGTTTGGTTCAATGGGGGAGGGGGGACCAATACAGACTTAATTATACTGAGAGTAATTAGTTACATGTAACAATATCAAGTATACAAAACACTTAGCTATATTCCAACTTGCTAATATATGCACTGAGAGTAAATACAATAATAGCAATTGCATGAGCATGTACAGAAGATACAAACCTGCTATTATGTGCACTTAGCTCTGTACGAACCTGTTAATTTATGCATTGGGAGTAATTACTTTTAATGGTAATAAATACCGTAATTGAATTTGAAATGTACAGTATATAACAATTACAAGTTATCAATGCACTGAAAAACCTAATTGCACATCCAACCTCTATGAACACCTGCGGCATACTGAGCTTCATTTCTAACCACTCCCCTGCCATGAGGCATTTAGGAAATAACATTTTTGAGACACGGTGTAACTTGCAGGGTTCAACGTCTGGTGAGTACAAAGTCATGTAATTAGAAGCATGGAGAATAATTATGTATGTACGTTGAGTAATGAGCATTATATTATGTATAAACATATATAGTTGGTACTCCTGGTTGTTACCAGTGAGAGAGTTGCCAGGTTCGCACGACAAGTGATGAGCGAGTGGAAAATGTATAATGAGTTAGTTGTATGTATAGACTTTAATGTTTGTTACTCGAATACTACGTGGTGTAGTTGGTAGTCTACTCATATTGTTGTATTGTTTAGCAACTTAACTGACTGGATCTTCCTCTGCTACTGATGGTATTTACTTAGACTTTATAAAATGAGTGCTTTTAATATTCCAGAAAAATTTAAACTGACTGGAAATTTGGCTGAAAAATGGAAGAGATTTCAGCAAGCATTTGAAATTTACATGCAAGCAAATGTATATGAAACCATTAGTAAAACGAGGGATATTGATATTTTATTGAATTTTATAGCCAAGGATGTTTTGACTGTGTACAACACTTTTGTTTTTGATAGTAAAGATAAAACTTTATAGTCTGTTATTCAACAATTTACAGATTATTGTAATCCAAAAAAGAATATTTTATATGCTAGATTTCTGTTTTATTCACGATGTTAACAAGATGGCGAATCTATTGACTCCTTTTTAACTGATGTTAAATGTTTAGCACAGAATTGTGAATTTAATTAATGATAGTGATGAACTTATTCATGATAAAATTGTTTTAGATACAAATTATATTGAAAATAAAAAAAATTTACTTGAGTATGGTGATGTAACATTGCAAGATGTTGTTAAAAAACTTAGGGCAGCTGAAATAGCTAAAGTTCAAGATAAAAGTGTGTTTCATTGCAGTCAAGATATTAATTAAATTAATCGAAACCATCATCAGTTTCGTCGAGGAAGCTTGTGGAAAGGTTCTCGGGTATAATCCATGAAGTTATCAAAGGATTCCATGAACAAGCAGCAGTTCTACTGTCTATATTGCAGGGTGAGACCATTCGCTGGAAACTTCTCAGTGTCCTTCACCTTCAGCCATAACAGCCGCCTAGTGCAGTGTTTATAGTGTGGTTATAAATATCTCTCCAATTTGTCCCGATGTCTAGCACAAGGTAAAAGATGTAATACCTGTTGTAGAATTAATCATTTTTCCAGGATATGTCAAGCTAAACAAAAGGTATCAAATATTCATGAAAGTGACAGACGTCGTGATCATGATAGTGACTATTTTTGTAGTTTAGTACATGTTGTCAAAATTTATGAAATTAAACAAATAAATGATATGGTATCGCATGAAAAACTTTTTGTTGAAAATTAGTGTATCAATTTTAAACTGGATATTGGTTGCACTGTTAATATTTTGTCTTTGTCAGAATATAACAAACTAGAGAATAAGGGAAAATTGTTTCCATCTAGTGTCAGTTTATTCGCCTATAATGGTTTAGAAATTGGTGTTGTACATGTAACAGAATTGACAATACACATTAATCAAAAAAGGTATCAAGAAAATTTTATTGTTATAAAAAATAATTTTTTCCATATTTTGGGTCTTCAGACTTGTGTAAGGCTGGGATTAATCATTAGAAATTAAGTTAATGATGTCCATTGTAATGACAAGGAAAGAACTGTATTGACAACAAAATACAAAGATTTTTTTACAGGGACAGGCAAATTTCCATGATTATACCAAATAAGTTAAAAAATGGTGTGAAACCCATTTCAAGCCCTCCTCATCAAATATCATTGAAATTGAGGGACAAATTGAAAGTAGAACTGATTAGATTGTGTCTGTAGGTATTTTAACTGAAGCTAGCTATCTTAGTGAGTGGGTAAATAAAATGGTAATAGTTGAGAAGCCAAATGGTACACTAAGGTTATGTTTGGACCTAGGTGAATTGAATGCAGCAGTAGTAAGGGAATGTTATGAATTACCATTAGCAAATCTTTCTAGTAATTTAAAGGATTCCAAATTTTTTTTCTATGTTAGATTTTAAAGATTAATTTTGGCAAATTGAGATTGACAGTGAAAGTTGAAGTTTTCGTACATTTGCCACAATATTTAGCGCATATGTGTTTGATTGTTTACCATTTGGGCTGATTAATGTTGCTGAAGCATTTCAAAGCTATAGTACAATTAATTTTTCAGATATTGATGGGGTATTTATTTATATAGATTTATGCTGCTACACATAAGGAACATGATCTGATTTTAGAAAAAGTTCTTCAACATGCTAGAGACTCTGGTATTAGGTTTAACATTAATAAGTTTCAGTATCGGTTTCCAAAAGTGAAGTATCTGAGCCATGTTATTGGTAATAATTTGGTTGAACCTGATTATGAAAAAATAGGGTATTGATGAGTATGTTGAACCTAATGATAGGGCCAGACTACAGAGGTTTTTAGGCATGGTAAATTTCTTGGGAAGTTACATACTGAATTAATATGAAATAATAACTCCTTTAAGACAGCTTAAAAAAAAATGTGGATTTTATATGGCTAGGCAGTTTGCATGGTGAGAGTATGAGAAAATTTAAGAAAATCATTACTGCAACACCCATGTTGTCAACACATTTGATCCAGATGCACAGATTGTTATACATAAAGCCAGTAGTAAATCTGCAATTGGATCAGTTTTTCTACTGAATGTAAAGCTGTGCAATACGGTTCTAAAAGTTTCAAAGAATGTGATATGAGGTATGGTCAGATTAATGAATAATGTTTAGCTCTTTTATTTGCATGTAAAAAGTTTCATCACTATGTATATGTTATTATGATGGTGTGATTGGAGTGTGTCCATTGCTGACCATGAGACTAAATAAAAAACGCACACACACACAGACAGATAATTAAGAAAAGCTGTTTCATTGTCAATAGAAAAAAATATGTATGTAATTAAAACTACAAAAAGACGTACAAATAATTTATTATTACAAAACAGGACATACAACAAAAGCAAACCAATAGAAAAGACAACAATATGATAAAAATGAAAAACACCATACAAGTGAAAAATTCAGTGCAAAAAGCAGTATCAGTGGACACAGCAAACAATAAAAACTAGAAAACACAAAAAAAAAAAGAAAAAAACCACAATGAATCACAAATCAGGAAGAAGTATTCCTCATCAGATTATAAAACCAATTAATTCAACACTACGAACAACACAGGAACCACAAAAATTATGACAAAAAAATGATAAAAAAAATAAATCAAAGAAATAGTGAAATTGTGGATTCTGAAATTTATATTGTATGTGTTTACCATCTATTATATATGGTAAAACTACTCATGCAGGTTGAGTATGAATACTATTTCATGTGTTTTAAGTTATGATAAGGCATACTAAACCATAATTTACCTTTCCATCATGGAATGATGTTATATATTATAATCTACTTGAAAGTTTAAGTATTATATGTTTTTCCAAAGAATCAGTTATATTCTAATATTCATTTCCTTATGTTTTTTCTGTAGTTGGCAATGAAGATAGATTGTTTAGCATCAAACGTACTGATAACAACAAAGGTGTTATTATTGTGGTTGGTAGAGTTGATAGGGAAACTGCTGCAGAGCACATGTTGACTATAAAGTGCTTCAAACTCTCTACAACACCATCAAGTTATAGAAAGCAGTACAACAAGCAGGTATGTATCCTAACGGCTAGAATTAGTAAACCATAAACTGATTGTAAATTCCAAAATATTTCATTTTATGTATTTTAGTGAAATTCTGTTTTGTTCTACCTGTGAACTTTATCATATTGGAGTCCATCCACATACAGATGTAATAGGCATTCAAATCATCAAATGTACTTTTATTGTCTTCAGCACTCGATACAAGGTTTTGCAATATTTGGAGAGCTACAAAATCATCCTTGCTTTTATTCTTCTTTCTCATCAGTTTCTTCTTGCATTTTATTGATAATAATGTTAAAAACATTGCCTGTAAACTTTGAATTTCTGAGGTGAAGAACTTGCTAATCAAATTAAACTGTCATCAAATTATTATTATTTTTTTTTTTTTTTAATACAGCAGATTTGTTATTAATTGAGCACTTTTGAAAGTCTGGTCTCTTTTTTTTCAGCCTGTTGAGTACCCAGCTTAGTTTTTATTTTATAAGACCCTGAACATGCGACTTTGTAGTGCATCCATGCGAACAAAGTCCGATGTTTGAAGGCTTATAGCAGATAATTGGGATGAGTCTCCTGGACCTTTTAATATTAAATTACACTAGACTGTCGTGCAAATAAAGTGTGTTAGGTCCTATTATCCTACCAAGCTTAGTTTTTATATTATAAGCTGTTGAACATGCGACTTTAGAGCACCTGTATGAGCAAAGTCCGGTGTTTGAAGGCTGAAAGCAAATAATTGGGGACGAGTCCCCTTGATCTTTAAATATACCTGTACACCAAACTGTCTTACGAATGAACTGTGGTAGGTCCTATTAACCTATGCAGTTTAGTTTTAATTTTATGAGCCTCTGAACATACGACTTCTGAGCACCCTTGTGAGCATTCACAATGTAACCCTCTTAGATGCAGCAGGAGTCTGCAGACATGTACGGTTCTTGCCAATTAAGTTTGGCTTTCTTCAATGTGTTGCCCCTCAGAAATCAACATGTGAATTGTTCAAATGATTGTGTATTATTTATGGTTTTCTTAACGTGCGACACAAATATTGACTATTCAATATGTATGGCAACTTAGTTGTGGATTTCTATGTGACGTTCTCTTGGTAATGTTACATTCCTCATAACTTGGCTGGATTATTTTATTCCATTCTTGCCTTTATCCTCCATATACATGTGTAAGATAAGACTTTCAAGGCCCTGGTAGAAGTGATAGTGCTGGTGGCTGATGGAAGTGCTTGTAGCAATTCCCTATCATATAAGACATATTTTTCTGGGCCGTATAAAATAACAGTGTGTGACACTAAATTTACTGGAATTTGTTTATTTTTGTGCATAGTATTACTTAATAATAAATAAAGGTCATTGATGTATGCAGCAAGCAAATATTTTCGTGATCTTATCTTAACTACATGAATGTTTTATTTTATTGGTGTGTATAAGGAGGCCTGCATAACCGTAATCAACCACTGGCCCTCAATTTTTGTGATAAACTATTGTGAGTCTGAGAATGCTTTTCTGTCACGTTTCCTAAATACGTTTGTAATTTTGCTAGTTGTAATTGTGTGGTGTCAGCAGTGAAAAGACTAAGTTGATTACGAAATACTAATTGAAGCATAGCTTTAAAACATTCAAACTTGTACATCTGTCTTATAATGTTGTTAGTTACAGCAACATGTTTATCAGAAAGCAGTATGCATGTGGTGTACAGGCAGTTACATAACTAAATATTTTTGTATAACTTTCATGGTTGATTTTTTTAATAGTTTAAGGTTTTGCATTAATCATATTTTGAAACTTAAATCTAATAACAAAATTCAACTAGAAAAGCAGCAGGAGACTGATGCAATCTATAAAAATATTAGGAAGATCTGTGGTGTTGACAGCTACTTGTAGTAACCCAATTTTTTTAGTGTTGTGTATTCCAATCTGCTGAACATTTATGTGGGCCTATATATCATTCTCTAGTGGTTTTCAAGATTTTTTTATTTTTCATGTATTTCCTTGAATAATTTGAGATTGGTTTTTATTGTGTTCTATGCATAATGTGAAGAAAGTGAGAGTAATATGAAAATTCATAAAATTATTTTTCAACTGACACTCATTAATTGATGCTGGAATTTTTTCTATGTATTTCTTGAAATGAGTTAGTGATGTGAATTTTGTCTAGTGTTACCCAGGCAGAATTTGTGGCGCATAACCATTTTGTTTTATATAGTTATCCATTTCTCAATAGCGCTGTGCATGGGATATAATTTTTTAGTGTGTTACCCTGCCTATTAGATGGGAAAGTTAGGGAAATTTGTTTTGAGGTTCTGGAAAACAGGGAAAAGTCAGGGAATTTTTTTAGTGTGTACCTGTAGCAACCCTGAAGATGGCGAGTAATGGGCTTAAAGATTTCTTCATCTTTAAGGCTGTGCAAAAGTTTACCTCTCCTGGTGAGCAAATACTTTGAGCAAACAGACTGAATCACTTGATGCAGGTCATTAGTAATGTCTGACATCACACTGAATATAAATGGCTACCATTGCTCTCTTTTATAAGTTTAGTCACAGGTCAAAAGACTTTCAATCCTGTCCAAGTGTTCACTGTCGACATCCAATATCTCCGTGCTGTGTTTCTGAACATCTATTATTGTTGTGAGCCGGGAAAATGAGGCATTGAAATTACGTGTCATGTGTCATTCCAGGATTTTCAGTTTCTCTTAATTTTGTATGGATGCCACATTCAATCTGTCGGTAACTTGCCATTGCACACTTGTTACATGTTCGTCCATGGCCATCGTATCACAAAAAATTGTAGTCTTCACACTCTCCATCTTTGCCTTGAGCTCAGATAGGTAGTTCTGAAAGAATGTGTTTTGTTTGGACAACATAATGTGGAATTTTGAAATGATGCCATTACCAGTATCTAGGACAAAATGTTTAGTATCGGCATCCTTGGATCGATCGGGTTCGCCAATGTTATAAATTATTCTTCTACCAGCATCACAGGTTCCATCATTTTATGGTATAAGACCACCTCCATCTTCACCTTTGTAAATGCTCAGCTTGAGGCCCGAATTTTGAGATGTTGACAATGAACTGATCGAACCCCCATTGATACATCCCATTATATAGATGCCAGTCTTTTACAATCACCAAAAATCAGTACTTGTCTTTCCAGCCTGAGGAACAGAGATTCTTAAAATCTGATAATGCGATATGCATATTAATGTGGTCATCGCAAACATGTTGCAAATTCATATCATCCATGCGAAACAGCACCAACACATTTGAATTGTCGCAGACCAGATTTATATACACTTTTTCTTCTTGTGCGCAGTGTCATTTAAGATGAACACAGAATTTGGCAATGCTTCGTTTGGAGGTGCATCTTCATTATCGCCACATGGGAAATACCACAGCCTACAGAATGTGTGCCAGTTGCTTGTATTTTGTATGCTGGAGCAATTGAGAATACACATACACATGCTCTAATCGAAGACCATTCTTTTCTTCTAGTGGGCTGAATAGGACGTATGTCTTGTAGCAATTGGATGGTCCTGTGATGATGCACCTCACCGTATTGGGCAACAGCTTGCCATGACTAGAGTCACATGAGGTTTCAGCATCATCCTCACTAACTTGTACAGGAAGACAAACACCCTGCTTGACAATCTCCATGATACTGAAACAAAAAAGTATAAAATGGGCATATTTAGACAATCATATTTCAGATGACTGTGATGCCTCAAAGAGAAAAGATGAAGTTTGGAAAAGGTGTCGTCGATATACTGATCGACAATCTTCCATTCGAGCTGTACATTCTTGGTTACAGGTTCTGCAGAGAAGGTACGAAGCTTGGAAAATGCTTAGCATGTAGTGAGACTGGTATAAACGCCCTGGATGAAGCATGCAAGCAGCATGACATCGCCTATTACCAGCACAAGGATCTCAAAACCGGGCATCTGCCAGACAAGATACTTGCACAGAAAGCAGATGAGATAAGAAAATGTTGGACGCTGAGCTCAGAGAGAAAATTGCCGCCTGGGGTGTATTCAACATTATGAAAGCCAAGGTGAAGATGGTAATGGGTGAAAAGAGCAAGTAAAAGGCAGAAGTTAAAATGGGAACATCTGCAAAGAGCAAAAAAAAGGCACAAGTAAAAATGGGAATTTGTGCAATGAGCAAGAGAAAGGCACATGTGAAATAAATGAAGAGGGGAAAAAACATTCAAGGCCTAGAAAATGTTAACTGGTGAATTTTTACCATTGCTTCTGCCTGCTCTCAGAGCCCTTGATGGTCTATTCGGAGCCATGAGTGTTATCATCTGAGCCGTCAACACAGCATCAAATGAAAGAAAGTAGTTGTCCAAGGCCCAAAGGCATAATGCAAACATGGAAGCTATCGTCATGCGGAAAAAGGTTAAGGACTTTATAAATTACCTTATCCAGTATGAGGCAGAAGCGTGAAAAAGTGACTCCATCAGGAAGAAGCAGTCATGAAATCACTGCCTAAAAACTATTATAGAACACAGACTTAGAACTGTAAATAGCAAATGGAAAATACCACATTTTAGGTGAGTGTTTATGAGAGACGAATTGACACCAAACATGAAATGTAACAAATGTGCCGTAATTAATATGGACACGACCATAGGGCCCGGTACTCACTTGGTAGCATATGTAAAATGAGGCAAATGTGCAGACTATTAGGACAGTTTTGGTAATTTGCATCCTCCACCTGAACTCCTATGGTACCTACATGATGCATCCTCATTAATGTTTAACTACAAGATGGAACAGCTGCCAAACACGTGGAACTGCTGACATTTGTGCATACACTTCTTTGTTCGTTCATACAAGTAATTGAATAAAATTGTTATACATCGTCCAGAAACCATCAGACATGTCGACAATATTTTACTTGATGGGACTTAGCTCTGAGCTGCGTGCGGTACAATTTCCGCCACTCAACCTAGAGGGGGAATGGTGCATTGGCCTGGTCGATTTTAAAACGTATAATGCGATACTGAACATCTATGAAAAAACTAAGCTATACCTCATGAAAAGTGGTAATGTCTCCCATGAGGTGTCGCTGCTCATGGGCTCTTATGAAATAGACTACATTGCAAGGTACATTGAATATTCGCTGTCCCCCAAAATAGAATTCAAACTACGTGGAAATCCCAATACACTGAAGTGTGTCACCAGATGCAACAAAAATATTGACTTTACGAAACCAGATATCATCGGACCGATGCTCGGGTTCGAGCCACACGTCTACGAAGCTGTCAAAACACACAAGTCATTGTGGTCCTTAAACATTTGCCTGTCAGTGTGATATGAATAAACTGCAATTTGGCCAGTGGCACATATCTCAACGGCAGGCTGAGCAATATGCTGCACAATTTTTAGCCTATGGTCCCTCCAGGTTTTAAACTGGTCGTGCACTATGAAGAATAATTTATGTTCTGGTCGTCTCAAAGACAGCAAACGAGGTGGTCTTGAAAATCATCAACCAGCATGGAGAGTTAATGAACTTTCAAAATGAATAAATCACCCTATGCCCACATTTCAGATGAGGGGGATAAGTTACAATGACCAGAAGCTATACAATAAATACAATGCAAAAAAACCTGCAAGGTCACCATGCAAATGAGATTTTCCTCCGTAGTCTTGGCATCGAAGTCGATCATCATTGATGATTACCTAAACATAGTATAGCCAGTCATTTGTGAAGGTAGCATGATGAAGGTGGAACTTCATGCATACCAGCCTTTTCTGATCGGACCATACACTCTACCATCAAAAGTTTGGATCGCGGTCTAACACCAAGATATCTGCACTCTTCCTTGCCAGACTTTCCTGTGAATTAGGGGGACTCTGATGAAAGAAGATGGAACCAAACCAGAATGAGTAAAAATTTGAAGTAATGGAATTCTTCACATTATTGATTGCATCATGTATTCTCAATGGTGTTGAGGTGGACCGTCGCAAGATGTGAGCATAATCTGAATGATCAAAAAATCCTATTGCTCACACCGAATGAGCTGTCTGTGGCCAAGATGGCAAGGTGGTGAATTCAATATGAGTACAGTGTTCTTATATACTCTGGAGGAAAGTTAAAGGTGTGCATCCCACTCTCCATGCTTTTGGGATTTGCCGAAGACTACAAACCTATTATCATCAATTCAAAGCAAGCTGCTTCTAGCTAATGTGCATGCTAACACCATTGTGATTACGAAGAAAAACCTGGAGACTGTGGAACTTAAGCTACAATGTATCAAATGGATGCTGCCTTATGTGCAACTGAGTAATGCTGAATGCTTAAAAATGTTGAAGAATGTGGAAGATGGCAAACACATTGATGTGGCTTTCAGGTTGCGGTGTCTTGATGCATACCTGAATTGCCCGCAAGCCATTGAATCAACTGGATTGTAAAGTCCAGTTTCGCTTCTGAGAAACTGAGGTACATCATCTTTGGGCTATAGATGGGATGTCAGCACAATGTGAGAATGAGCCATTCACAGTTTAATACATCTCAAATAGAAAATGTGAAAATATTTTTTTATAGTGAAAGCTATCCGTATGTTTACGTGAACATGAACTTTGAAAATGGACAGCATCTTCTGGCATATTAGTTATATGCTCAATTCCGAAATGCATATGGGGGGCCACGGTGGTGTAGTGGTTAGACTACTCACCTCCCACCTAGGTGAACCGGGTTCGATACACAGTGGGGTCACTTTCAGATTTTCGAATGTGGGAATCGTGTTTGCTGTATGATGCCATTGGTTAGCGGGTTTTCTTGGGGATCTCCAGTTTCCCCCACCCTCTCATTATGGGACTGCTCCATACTCACCTCGATTCATCCTCATCGGCTCTCAAGACCTCGATGTTAAGAGCCGCCCAAATCTCTTCATGCACCCCAAAATGCATATTATGGATATTCTCAGTCTCCAATACTGAACCATATCACTTTCAAGAATTTAGTACCGCTCATGGTTTTCGATGTGAGCAAACAGGATGAGCGCATTACCTCCAATGTAATCAACTGCAGGATCAAATTCACAGCTCGTGGAAATATTCCTGCACACACATACGCTTTCTGCCTGATACTTCATGACCGGCTCGTATGTTACAATTGCTGAGAAAAGACAGTCAAAATACTGTCTTCAGCGCAGCAGAGAATATATAAATATAACTGTTCATGCACGATAACAGTTTATTCGTTTTCAAGCATCATCAGCTTCATGTGTATTCCAATCTGCAGGGTTTTCCGAGCCGAAATGGCTTTGTGCTCAAGGAGATTTCAGTGATCCATGAGGATGATGGCAAGACGTGAGTCCGTAACTTCCGGCCTCTATATCTGTGGAAACTGCTGGACAAAAAGAGCAAGAAAACCAATGAATGGTTAACCAATTTCTACCACAGACTGGAATGGGACGAAGGCAAGATTCCATACCATCAAGTGGGAAATGTGCTTTGCCATCTGTTACTGCAATACCAGAATGCCCCGATTTACGTAGCAGGACCTGAGCAGAAAAAATGGCTTAGCGATATGTGTCAATTTGAAGTGGAAATAATAGATGTGCAGGCTGAGTATGGATGTCCTTTGCTTCGCAAATTGGTTAAAATGATTGGCAAGTCGCATCATCACGTCTGCGACAGGTCAGAACCTGACCAAGCCTGCGTACTGAACAACGTGCAGCTGCTGAGCAAAAGGTGCACTTCATCCTTCGACCATGATTCGATGAGTGATAACTAGACTCAAAATTACCTGAATCTTGTCAAAGTTTTTGACCATTCTTCACATGTATATAAAGCCAGGAGCATTTCCCCACATTCAGTTGTCTTCCAGACACCAGATAAAGATGTATGCATTTCACATTGCCAACATGTACACGAGTATCACGTACAGTTACTCTACCATCAAATACAGCTACTGGAACACCGGCCGCCTATGCATGTAAACGGAGAGCTGTGATTGTTTACGGCATGCAGCATTGGAGATTTTCGCACCTTCCCCTGCTCTAGGACCCAAGCCAACAGCTGGTAGCTTGTTGCGAGCCTAGAAAGTGTGCTTTCTTTTACATGCATCCAGCAAGACATCTTCCCACCAGCATCAAAGACATAGTGTCTTTTTCTGCATGCACAAATGCTCTCACCATGGACTGCATGGAGGAAAACTCACAGCCACCACTCGAGACTGTTGAAACCTAGAGTCAGACCACCTGATGTTGGAGAATGCCTCATAGGCACCATGTAGCCAACAGCAGTTTCACAAAAGATGATGCTGCACCTTCCGATGGATGTGCATCCAGCTCTGGAAACGAGCCTACACCTACTCCCCTACGTCGTTGTTGCTTCCCAGCAAGGCGTCTTCCTGGGGCTGCTGATGCTGGTTCTGCCACTGGCAGACCTGGTGTTGAAGAGCCGGATCAAAGAGGAGCTGCGTCTAAACTGAAATAATAATGCAATGGCTTGTGAATCGGAGATAAGTATTGCTGCTTGTGCCTAAGGTCTTTGTAACGACCCTGCGATTTGCCACCCTTTGTAAAGAATTGCTCCTTGCTGCCATGCGTGAATTGCTCTGCCTTTTATGTGATACCCTAAAATCATAATTGAATATCTGGAGATTAAAAAAATATATAATTTGGATTTTATTTGGAGAAGATTTTTGAAAGAGTGTTATGTATTTTGTGTTGATTATGTATATTTTACTATCTGTATAATAAATTTTGTGTAAAAAATATTTGTGTTCATTTATATTTTTTACCTATACATAATCATTACACTGATATTTAAAAAATCCAATATTCCAAATATTGCTTTGAGTAAGAAGAATTAGTCAATTGTAAGGAAAAGTAAACACTACATAGCCCATAAATGTATTGATGTAAGACTGATTCAGGTTGAAACTTTCTGGGATTCGCATAGATGGTCTTGGGAATATACAAAGACTTTCAGGTTGAAACATGCAGTGGTCAGGCGGGATACCAGGGAGGGTGGCGGTTGTGAAGGGAAAGAGCGGTGGGATGCAATTGGTATAAATGATGGCACCTTGTAGGGGATCTGCAACTTGTCGATCAAAGAGTTTGGATCACCTTGTCTAGCTTGTACGGCTTGGGAGCTTAAGTCAAAGTATTATTCTACATCTGTGATGTATTCTGACATTCCAGAGTTAATGGGATATACAGTAATGCCATCAATTTCTTCAGACATGGTACCGGCCAAACCATTGACTTCATCGGGATTGGTACCAGAAGTGCCACAGACTTCTTCGGACATGGTACTGGTGATGGCATCAACATCTTCGGGATTGGTACCAGCAGTGCCATCGACTTCTTCAGGCAGGATGCCTACAATAGCATCACTATCGACCTCTTCGGGCGGGTCGCCTATAATAGCACCTCTGTCATCTGCTATAGGTGTGGTACCAACGCCACCATCAACTTCTTGGCCCATACTACTGACTTGTTGGGTCTTGTCTTCTTCCTCTTCAGTCATATCATTTGCCTCTTTGGCTAAGGCACCTGTGTGTCTATCAGAATTCCTGGTTCTTCGGGATTGTTTGGCTTTGGGTCTGCAGAAATGCCATCCATTTCTTTGGCTGAGGAAACTGCATCACACACCAAACCATTAGTCTCTGTTCCAGTGACAATTGTATAGCCAACTGTATGCTGAACCATTCCAACGTTATAAAAGTCACTTTTATAAAAATAGCTTCGTTTGCAGCAGTGCCCGACATAAGCATGGATGTATGAAGAGCCCCACCCAAATAAAGTACACGTGTTCCAAGTGTGGGGTGTTGATATAACTGATGGATGGACTAAGGGTGCATATAGATATAAATGAAAGTGGTTTCCTCCATATAACATAAAGGATGGACCTTCGTGGATATCATTGTCTATCAACCTTCCTGACTCTATCAAACATAAATGTGCCATAATCAATCCCCACAACTATGACAAAAAATATTTCAAGTGGTCAGTGTTGGCCTGATTTGTTGAATTATCTAATCCACAGTATGTGAATAAAAGGTATGCTGAGATGGAACAAATGTTTTATTTTAACGGACAGCAGTTTCTGACTCTTCTAAAGCAAATTAGGGTCTTTGAGAGCAACAACCCTTGTGTGTCTCTAAAAAATGTGTACTCACTGAATGCTAAGGGGAAAGCGGTGCCAACACGTGTGTCTTAACAACGAGAAACCTGAACATATTTATATTTTGATGGTGAAGGACAAAACAAAGAATAGTTAGCATTATTTTTATATAAAAAACCTTTTACAACTGGTTAACTCGCAGATTACTCCACATGGGTACAAATTTTATGATTGCAGTGTTTTAAACCTTTTACAGATTACCCACAGAGATCAGGACTCACTGGGGAACAGTTCCTTGCAACACACAAAGATAAATTTTCAATCTGTGTGTGTGTTTTCTCATGTTATATTTTGCCAAATAATATTATTTTTTTAAAATATGTTGTTTTATTTATTTTTAATGCATTGATGATAAAAATTACTTGCTTTATTAAAAAATATATTATGTAAAAATGTTCAAAATAAAATAAATACTTATTATGTTGAAGATAAAAATTAAATATGTAAATTTGCATACATTGCGGGTATGGACATCGTCACCATTTGATACAGGTCAAGATTACGCTTGCAGACAGTAAATTCTCTCTGGTGGTCAATGCCGGAAACACGAGTTACCAGTGGGCTCTAGCGGGAAATACTAAAAAAAAAATGAATTATCTGAGCACTTTAGTGGGCAAATGTAAAAAAAAAATGGACAGTAGATGTGGTATTGCGTGGTTGCATGGAGGGGGGCTGGATAGGAGTCAACTAAACAACCAATGAAAAAATAGTTTTGTGGTGGAGGGGTCAAGAGAGCGTGAGTAATAAGCCAATAACAATTGGCAAGGGTCAGCCGTCTGCTGGTCTTCATGCCAGGAGCTTAGTCGCTGATCACTCTGTCCATCATCAAACACCTGACCTCCCCCTGTAAGTTTTTAAAGGTTTTTATTATAAATGTTAAATTTTATTATAAAAAAATTTTTTTTAACTTTTTGGAATTTTTGAAAACATTTTTTTAGAATTTTTTGTGTTTAAGCTTATCCAAGGTCACAGGTTCGGGGTCAAGGTCATAGGCATAATGTCAAGGTCACCCAGATCTAATATGGTTGTTGAGTGATGTTATAACATGGTGGCTGGTCGACTACGGCTGCACTTCCCCCATCACCTTGTACCAGATCTGCCATTGTATTCTACTCATATGTAATGATACAATCTGATAGGGGCACTTTGTAATGATTAACCAACAGTTCATTGTAGACTTTCACACCCCACTGCTCATGATACTTAGTATCCAGGTATCCATTTTTTCACTTTTCCTATTTGCTGTAGTTGGTCAGAAATGGTTGAACTGGAAACACTGATTTGTTGGATAAGTTTCCTAACTGATTCTTGGATGGATGTCTCTTCACTTGTGCCTTTAAAGATTCATTATTCACCATTGACCTAAGTCCTCTATCTTCCTGAACTTGAAGACTTTGGTCACCAGCACAAAATGTTTGAAACCAGAGATGCACTGTCCATGTTATAATATGTTTATGCTGCCATATGTCTCAGCTTGAGTTCATACAGCATGCTGTTCCCACATGAAATACAGAGCACTGATATGGAGTGTTCAATACAGAACTGGATATCAAGTTAATGTATTATGTTAATGGGAAACATGAGCTTTAAGTAAACAAATTATTACTTTTTCCAAATAACATTTTGCCTACAGCTTCATCAATATTTTGCATCTGAAATAATGTATTAACTTGATCTACTTATACTCTGAACCCTCCATATAACAAATCCGATAACACCTGCAGCTATACTGCAAATAGTCAGAAGGCTTTTTGTTAGTGATGTTTAATAAATATATTCTACTCATGTTGTTCCATTGGCCCTATACAATAGGAGACAAACGGAGTTAAATGCAGAAAGTGTGCATTTTGACAATTTATTTTCAAACACCTTGGTACAGATAATTTATTTAGAATATGGTATATGTTTGGGTCTTTTCTGATGCATTTTATACAATAGCTCCATTTTGTGCTATTGTAAGGCATACTTTATTTTTTTTTGCAATTAAAATATTTTAGCACGAGTAATGAAAAGAGTTGAAACATTGTTACAATGAGCTGGCAATTATTTGGTGTTGTAATATAATATACAATACAATATTAAAAGTTTTTATATTCTTAATATGGCAATACTGTAAACAAATTATTAGCTATCAAGCTACCGTTGTTGTGTCATGGCGCTATGTGCCTTGTTGAAATTATATTGTTCTTTCTTAAAACAAATACATAGTTTATTCAAGTGATCCGGAGTATTTCTTTATAAAACCTACAGGTTATGGGCCCAGACACCTAATCTTGTATGGTTGAAGTAAAATAGTGCACGTAAATACTGCAACAACAGTTGTTTAATATCGTCGACGTAAGAAGTGTCGTTTTGAGGTTAGCACGACCAAGCGGCAGCGTGGCGAGAAGGAAAACTTGTTCAGAACGGACAAGGAAGGAAAGTTTTTTTGCAGGAAGGAAGGAAGAGCAAGATGGATGGCATGGCACATCAAAGTACAGTTATTAAACTGGAAGGCGCCAAGAACTGGAACATCTGGAAATTCCAAACGTCAGTTTTACTGCGAGGTCAAGGTTTATATGATGTGGTCGACGGTCGCACCTTGAAGCCAGAAGTTGTTACGGAGAGATCAGCCTGGGAAAGTATGGATGCGAAGGCTCAGACCTTACTGGTCACGAGAATGTCAGAAGACGTGATGCTGCACATTATCACATGCACTACTGCTGCGGAGATGTGGCGAAAATTACTAAGTGTATATGAACAGAGAAGTGAAACAAATATTCACATAATACAACAGCGATTCTTTCAATATAAGTATGAAGAAGGTACAGAAATGTCTGTTTTCCTGTCGAAAATTCAAGAAATGCAGAATCAGTTCAAACAGATGGGTGAAGAAATCTCTGATAAATTGGTCATAACAAAAGTGTTAATGTCACTGCCCGACGGCTATAAACATTTTGTATCAGCTTGGGAGTCGGCACCGGATGATAAACAAACTTATGAAAACCTGGTAGCTAGATTATTAGTCGAGGAAGATAGATTACATGAGAAAGGAGGAGCAGCGCAGTCTTCAGCTTTCGTCGCTAAAAAAATGGACAAGAGAAATTTTAAATGTTTCAAGTGCAATAAGTTTGGACATTATGCAATTGAATGCAGAAGTAATAATAATTCAATGGAAAATCGAGACAGTCGTAATAACCGGTCGGACAATAAATGTTTTTATTGTAATAAATCCGGCCATAACAAGAATCAGCATGGGTTTTGTTCCTAACAGTAACTGGGATATAGCAATGTACAGTTGTTAGTTGTTTTGTGTCTGGCAAATGCTAGCAATGTTTGTCTTGTTTTTGCTGAGTAAAACGTCTCATGTTGACTGATGATGCTGTAGAAGTTTGTTTAAAAATTAAGACATTTTGATACTTGCTTTACATGCTTTGCAAATGATGAATTTACCGCTAGTATAATGGACACTGCTACCCAAATCAAGGAACATTGTGATGACCTCCTCCAAGAAACTGAATAATATTCTAACACATTTGGAAGTGTATTGATCTAATTGAGAGAATTACAAGATAGTTTGTAAGATGTACCAAATTTCTCTTTATATCACTTTCATAACAAAACTGTTGGCAGAAAATTCAGATATGTCTTCAAATTATTTAATTTTTATCCTTTGTTATGCATGATGCAAGTTTTATGTTATAGTTAGAATGTCTCAATAAATTTTTGGAATATGACCCCTATGTTCATATAAAATTATTTGCTTATAATTATTAATATGATCATCTCCCTAAAAATTGTAGGTTCCTTGTGAATGATTCAGTATTTATTATTAAAATATTTTACTCCTTCTTGGACACCAAGTAATCACAGTAATTGTGTGTCAAGATTATTTTATTTAAGTTATTTCAATGGAGATCTGAGTGGATAATCAACACTTCATCATCAGTCTATCTACCGCCTAACAAATGTTTCATGCAGGAGCGATTGTACATCTAGATGGTAAAGTGGTGGTGCACTGCCCTGCTAGAAAAAGTGATCATCATTTGGGTCGAGCTGGTGAACAACTGGCACAATGTTTTCTTTCATAATGGTACAGCAACTTTCACTCGTACCCTTCCATTGAAGGCGAACGGCCTCATAAGTCCTCTGGCAGATATACAACATCACACTGTTAACCCGGGAAGATTTACTGCTTGCTCGGCCACAATGTGGGGATTTTCATTGGCCCAGCACACACATTTTTGGCGGTTGACAGTTCCATTCAATTTGAAGGTTGTCTCATTGGACCAAACAAATCACATCAGTAAAGTGTTTGTTGTTGTTTTAGCACATGTTCACAACCCACTTACAAAATTTGACACGTCAGTATGGGTTGTCTTCATTCATAGCATGAAGTAACCTGAGGATGCAGGGCTTCCAATTTACTTATTTTAAAATGTGATAGACACTTAATTTACTGACACCTGACTTATGCACAGCTTGCCGTATGGACTTAGACTTCCTGGGGGAATGTGTGAATGTGTGCAACACATGTCTTACACTTACTTTGTCCTTTGTTATTCTCTTCCTGCCACGCCATATTCTCTTCACATCACACACAGTTCAATCCCTCTTAAACATGTTATGTAATTGTGTAATTGCTACATGTTATGGTAATGTAGTATCAAATTCTACCAACCATTGCCTCTGCACCTCAATCATGTACTGACATTTCCAATAACACTTTAAAATCCACTTACATTGCTGGAAAGAAAATTTCATCACCTCTGCCATTTCTTCTACAATTGTATTGCTGCCACTCATGGCTGCAAATAGAACTGTAACTGCAGAATGGCTACATGTGTTCACACACACACAAAGTTGTCCTTGTAGCATGAAATACACACAGTCCCATCAGATTATCGTTAATAGTTTTCTGTAATTAATGTACAAAGAGTGTAAAAATTAATTTGTGGAACCTGCTATTTTTGCATATAACAAAGTCTAGTTGTAACAAAAATTGGTTTTTTTTTTCAGGACCCATCTGAACAGCAAGTAAAAATAATTGTAAAGGACATTGATGACAACAAGCCAGAATTTGTGAAGGAAAATATCACCATTGGTAAGGCTTTCAGACATGTGTAAAATTACAAGTATAAAGCACATGAAGAAATAAGTGCTTATTTGGTAATGAAAAAGATTAAGTTAATTTTAATTAAACCTTTTTACTGTGAAACCACGAAACTCGACCTGATATTCTATACTTGCACCCATGGCACTGAGGCAGTCAACATATTGGGAAACAAGTTGTCATACACTTGTGTTGCTAGTCCGATGAGAATCGCTGTTGTTGTTTGCTGGCACTTTATATTGTAAGCAGAGTATTCCCCTACTCCGCCCAGAAACCTTTTTGTTGTGAAGTTACAAAATTTGACCTAATATTCTACTTATGCACACATGGCATTGAGGCACTTATCACACTGGGAAACAATTTCATGTATACCCTTGTTATAACACTTGTGCTGATAGTCCAATGAGAAATGCTGTTACTGTTTGCTTACACTTTTTATTGTAAGCAGTATTCCCGCCCCTTCACCCAGAAAAACTCTTTCAATTTTGTGAAAAGATGGTAATTGTTAAGGTGATATCAGGTCTGTAGGCCAGGTGCTCCCAAACCTCCCAGCAAAACTTCTGAAGCAGTTGTGTGTGTGCAGCGACATGCAGCTGGCTGTTGATTTGGATGATGATCACACTGTCATACAAAGATCTGTACTATGATTTTGAATGGTTTAATCCCTTCTCTTTTTCACAATATGTATTTATATTGATGGTTTGACCATGCAGCATAAAATATAGGATTGGACTACGTCTTTCCCATATCACTGTGGTCATTGTCTTGTGCAGAGAAAGGCTTACTCCAATTTGCTAGGAAAACATAGATGATGTCATGCCATGGATTGTCATTTGTACTTATGTAAAGATGACAACACAAGTTTTTTCTCATATCATGTCAAAAATATCAATGCAGCTCCCATGCAGGTTTTAATGTTTAACTTTTTAAGCATGCATGACATTCCCTAGGCACAAACATTTTGGCAGTTGAATGACTGGTAATGGTGTCATACATTATGGATTGTGACACATTTGGTGACATGCTTATCGTGTTGCATGACTTTTATCAGTGTTATGCTGAAACTCATGTACATGTCCATCGTGGACAATGGCTTTTCCATATTCAAATTTCTGAAACAATCATCTCACCGTTTATTCATCTATCAGGTCATCATTATAATAATTCATAATTTGATGTTCGATTTCACATGTTTGAGTTTTACTAGCATGTCAAAACTCAATAACACTCACTTCACATATGGCAGGATTCTCCACATTCTGATTAATTTAACAGCTCATCAATAATATAGTATTACATTGATTTTACAAGCTCGAATTTTACGAATACAGAGATTTTGCAAAGTAATTCTCAGGAACTGTAAAAAAGTCTTAACAATTTCTGGGGGGAAAAAA